>PVKH010023946.1:0-13739 GCA_004027955.1 Chaetophractus vellerosus
GCCATCATTGCTTTTACTTTTAAAGTCACAGGCTTTGGGCCTCCCCCCAGCAGCTCCTTCTGCCAGCCCAGGCCCCCTTCTCTCTCTTTAGCAGAAAGGCAGAAAGGATGCCAGCTTGCTGGGACTGGAGCCACCGCGCCGTCACTGGAGCCTGTGCCAGCCAAGGTTGGGGGTTCCTCTTGGCATAGGGAGTGGCCCAGTCCTGAAAGGAAGGTACTGAGCTCCCCAGATGAGGGATATCCAAGACTTGATTTAATGGGAAAAAAGGGTCCTCCTTGTGGAGAGGGGAGGACAGAGGAGAAAAGCAGGCTGAGCTCAGACCCGAGAGGCGCTGGGTCAACCGCAAGCAGGGCCTGAGTGGGAGGAAAGGAGTCGGGAGGGCAGTGCCAACTCCCTTCCAGTTCCTCCTGCAGGTGCCAGAGCAAAATCCCTTTCGGTCACGTTGGCTCCTGCCTGGCTTTTAAGGTTGACCGTGTGGGGGCTGGGTGGGCCTTGGTGTCCCTGCTGGGCTCGGCTCTGGGACCTGGGACGATGCCCTTCTGGACCCATCCTGGCTGCATGGGCACTGGCAGCCCCACACCTGCGGACGCACCTGGTGCCACCTGCAGATGCTTCCTGCGTGGCTGCCTAGGTGAGGCTGGGCCCCCGACGCCCCTGGCCCCAAGGCAGGCAGCCCACCCATTGCCTGAGGCTGCCCCCAGCACACCCCCTCCCCACTTCCTCCCCGCTCCGTGGGCTTGCATCCCAGGTGAACTGCTTGTAACCAAGCCTGGTCTTGGGGTTTCTTGAGGGAAACCCAAACAGACTCCGGCTGGCGCTCTGAGCCCGGCTCCGGCCCTGGGGTCTGCATGGCAGTCAACCCTGGAACCCGTGGCCCTGGCCGTGAAACTGTCCTGCAGGCAGTGCCAGCAGGTGGCCCTGAACGGGGGCAGAGCTTCACAGCCAGAACCCAGAGCCCGCGCTCTCGCCAGCTGTGCCACCGTGGCGCCTTCACCGGGTGCCTGGGCTGCCTGACCTGGAAGTGGAAGTAGCCACAGCACCCCCACAGCCCTGTGAGGCCGCGTGGGCGGCGCCTCAGGGCCCTGGAGAACCAGCACGGGCTTGCCCTCCTACTCGGATTGCTGCTGTTATAGGCTTACCTGCCGCGCAGTCTCGACCCTGAACCGAGCAGTCTGCCACTCCCCAGGCCTGTTCCGACAGATGCTGCGCACTTGGTTTCTCGTTTGCGTTTTTTTTAACCACATAAATAATTCATGAATGCATTCCAAAAGAAAAGGTCAGACAGCACAGGGAACAAAACTTGAAAGCCTGCGAGCCCCTCTCCCCTTTCCCTTCCCACTGTCCACTGTTGGAGACCCCCTGTTACACACTGATGTGTGTGTACTTTTTTTTTACACTGAAGTAGTATCATACTAAACTGGCATTTAAATTTCTATGCAATTTGCTTATTTTCTTTAAAACATATTTTGGAGATTTTTCTATGATGATAAAATAATTCTGCCTTGTTCTTTTAACTCTTCAGAGTGGATACACCCTAGTTTGGTTTAACAAACCCCCTACTGTTAGGAGTTCATGTGACTCTCAATTTCCCTCTTTGAACTACGGGACAAGCACGTCTTTGTGCACACATCTTTGCACACGCAGGCAAATATTTCAGAAAGAGCATTTGCTAGGTCAAATGGTGTGGGCATTTTTCATATCGATATACTGCCAAATTGCCCATCAATTTACATTCCTACTGCTTTTAGGTAGAAGTTTGTTTTTGTCTTATTTATTTGGTTTTGTGTTAAAGAACTATAGGAAAGGTTTTCTTAGGCAGTTGGTCACATCAGCAGGAAACATCAATTTTCCCCTGACAATTAGAAACAGAAATGTGTTCCTTCTTTTCTCTCTGGAGATCCAACATCCCAGCTATATCACCCGTTCACCCAGCCCCCAGTCACCCACAAATGCACTCGTGCACAGAGGAA
The DNA here is from genome assembly GCA_004027955.1 of Chaetophractus vellerosus. NCBI lineage: Eukaryota > Metazoa > Chordata > Mammalia > Cingulata > Chlamyphoridae > Chaetophractus > Chaetophractus vellerosus. The sequence goes on from PVKH010023946.1 coordinate 1,971, forward strand.
GCCACTCTGGTGGGAGACAGTTACCACCCCCCCCCCAAACTGCCGCTGATCAGAAATGGGGTGTTCTTTCACACTCAGCGTGAACGGCTGAGCTGGGGCGGCTGCTTGCCTCCCCCGTGCACCTGCCTCCCTAGGAGAACCTTGCACTTTGGGAGGACTGAACGTGCCGGTTATGGAGCTGCATGTCCCACTGTCCGGCAGGCCAGACAGCCAGTGAGCCGCGGGGGGAGGCCACGGTGGGGCGCGGGGAGGGGCTGGATGAGGGAGGCCCACGGGGCGCTCTCCGCCTTCCTCCTGCCTGGACTTAGAGGCGACCGCAGCTCGTTCTGCCATTAGACTCTGCTTCAGTCTTGCGGCTGAGCAAAGAGCGGGGAGGCCCTGCTGGGCTTGCACTAACCCTTCAGCTGCTGGCCTTGGGGGAAACCCAGGGAGGCCAAGGGGCAGTAGCTACCAGTTCAAAAATATGTTGATATTTCAGTGGCAATGCTCAAAATGTGTTCAATTGTAACAAATGTACCAGGCTAATGAAGGATGTTGCTAATGTGGGAAAATGTGGGAGGGGTAGGTAGCAGGGCATATGGGAATGCCCTATATTTTTTAATGTAACTTTTATACAATCTAAGTATCTTTATAAAATAAAATTAAAAAGTATATTTTAAAAAAAACAAAAAACTAATTGGCCACACCTGTGCATTCTGGTGTACTATTAGCCCTGCCTGAAATGAACATGTGATGGCTGGAGCTTCAGCTTCCATTTGGGACCGTAAGGTAATGTTCAGGAGGAAAGCCATGCACTAAGGATGATGGCCAACACAGAGCCTGGGCCTCTAATGAAGTGGAGTCACCACATCTGCCCTCTAGACTTATTTTACAGAAAGTCACTGGACTTCAACAGAATCACATGCTGGCATTCGTTATTCCATGCTTTGGCCCATTATGACTGGAAAACTCAAGTCCATACTTGCTGTGGCCAAAAGAGCAGCCAACATTCTACAAACAGAAAAATGTTTTGAGGCCTACCTCCAGTAACCCCATAGAGCCCTGCAGTTGTCACAAATACTCCCGTTTTCCACTTCCCTTCTCACGTTTAACATCAGAGATTTACACACTTCTCCAGTCATGGCCTGGTAGACATTGTTGTAGACATTGTTTCTATTAATCCAGATTAAAGCTGGGTTAATTTTGGAAGGAGCCACACTAGTCTTTTGGCTCCGGGATTCTACTTTTGAGCTCCCAAATGCACATCATGTGCAACGCGAAAATTCAAAGTCCAAGTCTGTTGTTTGCACCTCCTCTAAAATAAGATGTGAAAAGCGTCCTATAAGGATGTTCAGGTAGGTCCTGTTTATAATCGTGAAAATGAAAACACGTGTCCAATAGTCGGGGCTTAATTAAATAAATCACGGTGCATCCATGCATAGGCAGCTGTGGAAAACGGCACGGGAGCTTGTCAGCGATGTTCAATAGATATTAAGAGAAAGTCGTGTTGTACGTTCCCTTTTGTAAAAGTAATCTATAAACACGTGTATGTGTCTTTATATGTATTTGTACAAACGCGTAAGAACAATCCTAGAAGGCTAAAGGCCAAAAGCCTTCAGGGTGATTACCTCCCAATTTGTGAGTGATTTCAAATTTTCCTCTCTGTGACTTTGTATATCGCTCTCAAATTCTCTACAGCGCTTATTATTTTTTAATCAGAAAAATGCACCTGTCTATTGGTGTCTTTATCTCTGTGTGTCTGTGTTTTTATGACCTGGAAGTTGGTGAAGGAACGGGTGAAAGGAAGCCCCAGTCCTGAGCTTTGAGTCATGGGTGATTCGTGACCCCACCCTTCCAATCCAGGGGTGGCGCGTTTTGGAAACCAAATGCTGCGTATCCCTGGTGTTTCCTAGGTTGTGTGGGTGCCCCGGCAATGTGCCCGCGAGGCAGGTCGCCCAGTTCTTTACAGAGCAAGGCTGGAAGGGGCCCTGGACCAGCCTCCCCACGGGGTGGTCACTGCCGTGGCCAGCAGCTCCTCAGCCTGTCCGCGCCTGCCCTCTCCAGGGGCCCCCTGTCCTAGGCTCTGCATGGCGGGGGACTTCCTCTAGCCGCTGCCCCATTCTGGGTGAGCCCACTACGCTAGCCACGGCCCAGCCCCTCCCCGCCACAGCTGCCCAGAGATGAGGGGCCGTTGTCAGGGCCGCCTCCTCGTCTCCTCTGGTCCTGCTGGAGGCCGAGGCCAGGCTGCATCTTGCAGGAGGCGGCTGGGAGCAAGCGGCCAGGTGCCATGCCCCTGACAGTCAGGTAGGGCCTGCCCATCGGGCCGGGGCCCTCGGCCGGCCCATCAACACAGGAGGCCCCACGCTGGCGCTGGGGGTTTTGCCCACTGGCTCCGGCCTCCCTCCTGCCCCGTCAGCCAGCCCGCCCGCTGTCCAGAGCGGCCAGCAGGGCCCCGCACTGGGGGCAGAGCTGCTGGTCTGGAATCAGCCATCCCTGCAGGGACAGGACAGCCAAATCAAAAGTGTCAAGCTGCACTAACTCAGGAGGAGCCAGCCATCCCATCTCCCCACCTCTTCTCCCCAGATTCTGCCTATTTTTGAGTGAATGAAGCCTGGAAAACAGCCCAGTGGAGTGGTGAGTGGGCCTCCACCCGCCCCTCGCAAGGCTCCACGTTCCCTTCACCAGGACCCTGCAGGAGCCACCCTGAGCCAGTGTTTGCCCTGAGAAGCCTTCTCCGCACCCCCAAGCAAAGCAGGCAGGGCCCGTGGGCAGGCACCACCCGGGAGGCCACTGGGCCTGCGCGGTGGCCTGGAGGGCTGGGGGTGGGGCGGCAGCTGACCCACCAGGCACGGGAGCTTCCCCTCAGGAGCTGAGTGACCACGGGCACTCCGGAGAGCTCGCTGCCTAGACGGGCCGGGCAGGGCGCGTGCTGGCGACCGTCTGCTGGAGGGCCCAGGCTCTGTAAGATGAGAGCAAAGCACTCAGGAGGCATTCATTCTATTAAAATTTGAGGACACCAAAGGCTTTCAGAGAGTAAGAGCAGATTATAATCAAAGTAAGAAAAATCAGATTGACTAAAATGCCCCTCATCATTAACCCTAGAAATAAGAAGAGAATGAAGCAATATTTTCAAAGTGCAAAAGAAAAGGAGCTTCAAATCTAGAATTTCATATCCAGCTAAATTATCATTTAGAAATGAAATCATTATATTCTCAGTAATACAAGGACTTAGGTTAACCACACAAAGACCCTTTTGAAAATGCCCCTGGAAGGAATGTTCTAGTAAGAATAAAAGTAAATCCCAGGAGACCCCGTGATATATTAGAAGTAAACATTCAGTAGATTTGTCTAGACAAATAATTATCAATTTTTAAAAGACTATGAAAATCAAAAGTATATTCATAATAATCTAGAATTAAAACTCTAGATGATATCAAAATGATGGTGGTAGGTTGCCAAGAGGAGTAAGAAGTGTATGAAGATAATTATCTTGCTCAGGGCAAAAAATACAGGTATGATTAGCTTCTGGAATTACAGGAAACATGAACATAAATATGAGTCTTAATAAGTTAGGAGTAACCCTAGGAAGAACATAAATACAATGTATAACTTTTAAACCTTAGAAGAAAACCCAATGAAAGGAAGGAAAGGGAAAAAATATAAAAATAAAACAGTATAAACAGAAAATGCAAAATTAGATAGCAGAAATAAGTTCTGATATAAAAAGACTTGCACAAATGTGAATTAAACTCACCAAACAGATTGGAAATTTTAATCCAGTAAGGTGCTATTTGGAAGAGGCACTTTAAAAAACTCATAAAGAGATGAGAAAAGATACACCAAAAATAAGCAAGAATAATAATTAATTAACCAACAAAATATAATTAAATGGGAAAAAACCATAATGGACAAAGGAGGCTTTATACATTGGTTAAAAGGCTCAATAAGAACAAGAAGACAAAATGATGGATATATGTGCACCTAATGATAGTTTCAAAATATAGAAAACCACAATTCCGAAAAGAATGCAATAAAGCAACAACTGTAGCCCTTTCAGAAACTATTGGATAAAATAGACAAAAAATAAGTAGAGTTGTCAAAGATTTAATAATAGAACTGATTAACTCAAGCATTCTTCACAAAAGAGAGAAAAATAAGGAGCAGGTGTAGTTCAGTGGTTGAACACCTGCTTCACATAACAGGTCCCGGGTTCAATCCCTGGTGCCTCCTAAAAAGAAAAAGAGAGAGAGAGAGAGAAATATCTTCTTTTTGAACAATCATGGAACATTTACCAAAATCTTCTATGTAAAATATCACAAAGGAAGACTCAATAAGTTTGCAAACATCATATACATTGTGTCCTCTGATGCTAATATGATAAAATTAGAAATTAATAGCAAAAGGAGAGGTTTAAAATTCACCTGTGCTTCAAAAAGGTGAATTATATATATACATAAATTATATCACAATAAGACTATTATTTTTTTAAATCACCTATATCTGGAAACAAAATAGCATACTACTAAACACCTTTGCTTGAAAGAGGAACTCAGAAATATCAAGATGAATAATGACAAATCCATCACATGATAAAATTTGTGGGACACAGATAAAGGTGTACTTGAAAATTTATAGCATTAGATACTTTTACCTGGAAAAAAAGATGACTGAAAACAAATTAGCTAAGAATTCAACTCAAGACTCTAGAAAAAAAGCAACATTGTGAATCCAAAGAAACAAGAAGGAAGGCAAAAATAAAGATAAGGGAATAAATCAGAGAACAAACAAATAAGAATTGGTTAACTAAACCAAAAGTTAGGTCTTTGATAGATAAAAGAGAGACCTGACAAGACTGACTAAGAACAAAACAAGAAAAAGCAGGTATTTTCAAAGAAACAATAAAGAATATTTTGGGGACAACACTATACAAATAAATGTGAAATCAGGATGAAGTTTATACATTTTTTAAAAACTATAAAAATGAAAAGATTAACACATAAAGAAACAGAAGTTTTGAATAGATCAAACTGTTACAGAAATTGGTAAACCAAAGATCTCTCTTCAAAAATAGTCCTAAGTCCAGAGAATTTTACAGGAAATGTTACCAAACATTCAAACAGGTAAAATAAACAAATAAACAGATAATATTTATCTACTGTTTTTAAAAAAATGAAAAGAAGGAAAGCTGCTCCGTTGTTTTTGATGCTAATAGAGTCTTAATTCCAAAATTGGATGGAAATAGTACGTGCACAAAATTTTTATGGAAAACAAAACTGTGAAACTCAATTAAAGGGCATAAGACCTGTGTAGGTAGAGAAATACTGTATTATAAAGGCATGAATTCTCTCCAAATCAATCTAAAATTATCTCAATACCAATCAAAATTCCAGGATAATGCTTTGTGGAACTTATACATTTAAAATGTATATGGAAGAATAACTTTTAAAAAGAACACCAAAAGAGGGGGACTTCTTACCAGTGAGGAAGAAGTACAATGCAGCCACACAAAGGAAGCAGAGTGGGAGGTGCCGGGACGGGGCACGGGCCAGCGGGCAGAGCACAGAGCCTCCAGGGAAGGCCATGGAAAGGACGGGTTATGCAGTAAATAGTCTTGGAAAAACTGACTTACTATATGGAAAAAAAACAAAGCTCAATCTCCACATCACACTGTATATATAAAAATAATTTACAAATGGATTAAAGACCAAAAGTGAAAGGTGAAATTAAAGCTAATTAAAAATGTATAGAGATGGGCATGGATTTTGTTTTTATTTTTTTTATTTTTTATTTTTTTAAAGATTTATTTATTTTATTACATATCTCCCCTTCCCCCCACTGCGGCGAGCGCCGAGAGTGGTCACTGCGCAGGCGCGGCTTTCCCCTCTTGTAGGCGGTCTCTGCGTCCGTTCACGGCCGGCGCTTGCTTCAGTTCGCGGGTGGCTGGCTGCGCTCCATCCACGGGCGACCTGCCCTGCCCGTGGAGGCTCTTGCCCTGTCCGTGGCAGCTTCTTGCTCTGCCCACGGCGGCTCTGGCCCGCCCATGGCGGCTTGCCATTCTCAAGGCGGTCTGCCCGCTAAGAGAGGTCCCCGGGAATCAAACCCAGGGCCTCCCATGTGGTATGCCGGCGCCCTATCCACTGGGCTATCGAGCCGGCCCTGGATTTTGTTTTTAAAGACCTCAAAATACAAACTAAAATTTGAAAAAATACAAAATATACCATATGCAAAGTTAACAGTTCAGTGAAAGACAAAGGAGGGTATTTCGAGCTGCACGGCTGCCAGGAATTGTGTCCAGGGCTGCTTTGTCCAGGTAAGTAGCCGCAAGCCACAGTGGCTACTGCATACTTGGAAAGGGCCAGTCCAAACTGAGATGTGCTATGCGTGTAAAATACACAGCAGGATTGGAGGACTTAGACAAGATAAAAAATGTTGAAATTATATTTTTGAGATATTGGGCTATATATTATTAAAATTAATTTAACCTAGTTTTTACTTTTACAATGTGGCTATTAGAAAATATTAAACTACATATGTGGTTCACATTGTTGCTTCCAGTAAATTTCTATACTCCAATTAGGCTGCACTGGCCTAAAATGTGCAAGGCATGCCTATGAATCAACAGCAACAGAAAGAGAGGAGACCATGTGTATATGGTGATACAGTACACGGGGAACCTGAAGGACCACAGCCGCTGAAAACAGATACCCAGCTTCTTAAATCATCAGAGAAATGCGATTAAAGCACAAGTGACAAAACCTTTACTCCCATCAGAATAGGAAAAGCGGGGAGTCTGCGTATGGCTAAGTGTCGGTGCGCACGTGGGGAAACGAGGACTCGCGCGCGTGTTGACAGTGTAAGTTGTAAGGCCAGTCTGGATGGCCGCTGGGCAGCACTAGGTGAAAAAAGTGATTCTCACGCAGATATCACGAGACACTTACCTCAGGAACTCTTATAATGGAAAAACACTAGAAGCAACAAAATCCCGTTGCTAAGGGCCTGGATGAGGACAATGTGGCAGTTTCATAAAACGAAAGGCAGTCGGAAGCAGGAAGCCAGATGTGTGGCAGCAAAGCGGGCAGGTGTAAAGTAAGGTGGTCCTTGCAGGACCAAAGCCCACTCTGCTTGGGCTAAGACCACCTGGAGTGCCAGGGCCCCCCTTAGAGCTGCCATAAGCAGAAGCAAATCCTGCTCTAGTCCCACCATCCACAAAAAGCAGCTCAACGTGGATCAAAGACCTAAGTAGAAGAACCAAAACTGTAACACCCTAAGAGAAAACTTAATGCCTAATGTTAGGCAACGGTTTCTCAGGAAAAGATAAATAAATGAGAGGAATTTCATCAAAATTAAAAACATACATGCACTGAAGGACTTTACCAAGAAAGAAAAAAGGCAACCTACAGAATGGGAGAAAATCTTTGGAAACCATATATAACAGGGGTTTGATGTGCAGAATACATAAAAGAACTCCTACAAATCGATAGCAAAAAGAAAAATAACCCAATTAAAAACAGGCCAAAAACTTGAACAGACATTTCTCCTAAGAAGATATTCGAACGGCTGATAAGCACCTGGAAGGGTTCTCAACATCATTAGCCACCAGGGAAATGCAAGTCAGAACTACAGTGAGGTGCCACTTAGTAGAAAATAACAAGTGCTGGGGAGGATGTGGAGAAGTAGGAACCCTCTTTCCTTGCTGGTGGGGATGTAGAATGGCACAGCCACTGTGCAAGAGAGTTTGGCAGTTCCTCAGAAAGTTAAGTATGGAGTTACCATATGATTTGACAATCTCACTAATTTGTATATACCCAGAAGACTTGAAAGCAGAGGTTCAAACAGATATTTGCAAACCAACGTTCAGAGCAGTGTTATTCAATTTGCCAAAAGATAGAAGCAACCCAAGTGTCCATCAACCAATGAATGGATAAATAAAATGTGGTATTTACACACAAAGGAATGCTAGCGAATCAACAGAAGGAATGAATTTTGGATACATTCAATAACATGGATGAACCCTGAAGACATCATGTTGAGTGAAATAAGCCAGATATAAAAAGACAAATGTACTGCCTCACTTACATGGAATAGCCAGAATAGGCACCTTCACAGAGTAAAGAGCTATGACGCAGGTTTCCAGGGGTCGGCGGGAGCAGGGAATGGGGAGCGAGCGGGTTTCTGTTCGAGGTGATGGAAAGGTTTTGCTAATGGATGGTGGTGAGAATTGCATAACATTGTGAGTATAATTAATTCCACTGAGCTGTATATTTGAAAGTGGTTAAATGGGAAGTTTTAGGTTGTATATATGTTACAAGAATAAAATTTTTTTAAAAAGCCATAGAGCTGTACGCTGCCGTGAGAGAAACTCACTATAGCTATGGACTACAGTCGATAGTATAATTATAACAGTAACGTTTCACTAAACGTAACTAAGGCACCACAGGAATATGCAACGTTCATAACAGGGAAAACTGAGCAGGGGTGGGGTATTTGGGAACTCTGTACTCTCCGCGTGATTTCTCTGTAAACCTATAACTACTCTAAAGGGAAAAAATTACCTAAATCCTTTATGAAGCAATGTAACGTCCAGAGCCTCACATTATCTCTACATTGTTTCACACATGTTTAACATTAGATCAAAAATAACCAAGCAAAGAAGAAGGGCTTGTCAGAAATCCAAAGGGATGAAAAATAGAATCTGACCTAGGGGAAATCCAGATAATGGAGTCATCAGGGATTGTGTTTTTTTTTAATGTATTTTTAATTTATTTTTAAAAGATACTTAGGTTATATAAAATGTTACATAAAAAAAAATAAGGGATTCCCATATGCCCCATTTCCCAGACCTCCCACTTTTCCCCACATTAACAACATCCTTCATTAGTGTGGTACATTCATTGCTACTAAGCATGGATTATAGTTCACATTGTAGTTTACACTCTCTCCCGCACAATTCTGTAGGTTATGGCAGGATATAAAATGGCCTGTATCTGTCATTGCAATGAGGCATTGTCTTTAAAATACCTACGCTTTGAGGAATTGCAAAAAAAAAACAACGTGGGGAATGATGGATGAGAGCTGGGAACTTTTGAAATTATTAAAAGAAAAGAATAAAATGGGGATTCTAGAACTGAAAAATGCAATAACAAAAATTATCTCAAAAAGGATTTGTGGGCTAGAAGATGCTAGAAGAAAATCTCCAGACTGAAGTGAGGAAAATACAAAATCAAAAGGAAAGAAAATACAGAAGAATAAAAAAGGTACATGGGATGCAGAAAAATGGCCTGATGTACGTGAAATTCCAAGCCTAGTGCAGAATAATTATGTCAGTGAATGAGGACCCAAAAAGTATATCTAATTCAATCCTGTATGCCTAAGATAAAAAATTTAATTAATTAATTAATTTCGTAATGAACTACAATACAGAAATCAGAAAATCGGTTCAAGCATGTTCCAAAGTCACTGGCAAGTTGAGTCCATTGGGCCCATAGAAGGTGAGCACCATATTAACCAATGACTGCCTTATTCCACGTTAATTCAACAGGCACCTGCTGGGTGACTTGTTGCCAGGCGTGTGCCTGAGTACAAAGCCCAGCTCTGAGGCACTGACTCTGGAAAGAAGCAGGTGAGACCAGTGGGAGGGATGTGGTGAGGATAAGCCCGAGCAAAACGCCAGGGAAGCCTGCACCCCATTGAGGCTGTCGGAAGGGTGGATGGCGTGAGGAGCAAGAGGCCTGGCCATGCCCAGGGAGTTCTGGTGCCATGAGTGGAAACTGGTGGGCGCTCGGGAAGCATGGGTGCTCCTGCCCTCCTTTCTCCCACGCCCGCACCTGCCCAAACCCAGAGGCAGGTAACCATGAAAATGCCACGAGAAACCTCCGTGCACAATTCTGAATGCATGGAGCTGCAGAAGAAGCTCACATCACTGTGGCACGGAGGGCAGGCGCCTGCTGCCCGCACAGGCCCACGCCAGTCAAAGGCAGTGTGCTCGGCCCTCAGCCCTGCACAGAGAGGCTCGGCCCAGTGTGGGCGAGACAGGCACCTACCCAAAGCCACTCTTCATCTCACGGAAAAGCAGGTAGCCCTGACCCGGTTCCTTTAGACACCGTCAAGTAATCTCCAAAACACCTTGCATGTATAAATGCATCAAAGTGCATTTTTTTTAGCCTGCAACACACTAGAAGTTTTCCTGGATACTGTACAAATTAGCTAGATATTCTTGGGCCCAGGCTTTGAGGAATCGGCTTCTGCGACCGACACTCCATAAACGCAGCCCCCACATCTTTCTAATCCAGCAGGCTGCCCCCAGGTCCCATTGGCCTCAGCTCCCCTCGGGCGCTTGGCACCTGCTGAGTTCCGTGCCTGACGCTTTGCTGCCTCCGACTGTTTCCTTTTCCTCCTCCTGGGCTCTGGAAGGAGATGTGGGCGGGGGCCTTGCTCTCTGCCCTTTCCTCTGTGGCGCACACTCCCTTCCGTGACGGTTTGCGGCCCCGGCTCCAGCACTTCTGCCTGCATGTGCCTGTGGCCGACCGATACCCCCAATCCCCGTGAGCAGAAGCTCTCCGTGTCTGCCTCCCAGCTTCCGCGTCCCGGGTGCTTGAGCCCGGTTTCCACGGGGCAAATCCTTCCACGGGGCCAAGCTCACGCCACCAGCAGGGTCAGGAAGACACCAGAACAAGCCTCTCCTGCAAGGCACCGCATCGTCCTCCACATTTCTGCCTCCGAAGCTTGGAGCCACCTTTCTCCCCCTGTTCACCAAGACATTTGATCAACCGCATGGCGTGTCTCTGCCCCGCCTCTCCTTCCCACGCGGGCCATCACTGAACAGCGACGACCGTCACGGCATCCCCTCCCGCAGCCTCTTTGTTTCCATCACGGGACGGAAGATCAACTTCCTCAAGGGCAGTTGCCAATCGTTTTCGTCCTGCACTGGCACTGAAGGTCTCAGAACCAGGCACTGCCGGTACCAGCTCTGTGACTCCGCTAAGGTTAGGTCTGCTGCACTTCAACTTTTAAACGCAAAGTAACAGTGGCTTCAGAAAGACACGGCCGTTTCCCTGCCCCGTGAGAGTCCAGCGTAAGCAGCCCAGGCTGTAGGACGACCGCTCCGGAAGTCCCAGAGCAGCGTGCCCCTCCCAGCCCACCACCCAGGGAGCTTGGCGGACGTCCCCGTCCGCACATTGCAAGGTGCGGTCGTCACGCCTGCCTTCCAGGGAACAACCGGGAGAAAAGGAAGAAGGAAGGACAACGGTCCCATGCTAGCTGGCGTTTAGAGAAGGGTCCCGGAAACGGCCACAGGACATTTGCACGTAGACCTCATTTACCAGAGCCTAGTCACACAGCCACAGCTGGATGCCGTGGAGGCCATGTGGGGATTCTGGGAGAAGGGGAGGCGAGATTGGGGGAAAATGGTACAACTCTATGGCAGGCCTCAACGCAGCTTCGAAACTTATTTCCCGTTAGACCTCTGCCAAGCGCCACAATAACACACTCCCCTGTAACAGTGCTGTGCCAGATACTGTGCTGAGGGCTTTTTGCATATGAGGCCTTTAACCCTAACCGCGTGAGGCAAGTGCTACCAACACCCCAAGAGCCAGAGGCTCTGAGAAGCCCAGAGGCTCTCAAACTGGTTGGTGATCAGCATACCTGGGAGGCTGTGGAATTAGAAGGAGACCGAAGTGGACCCCGGAAGCAACAGCTACGATAATGGCGCAGGTGGGGGAAGCAGCTGACCTCCAGGCACCTCTGAGGGTTGGCACAGGAGCTCCAGGGAGGGTGGGCAGACGTGAGCATGCC
>PVKH010023947.1:0-13738 GCA_004027955.1 Chaetophractus vellerosus
GTTGCTTACTCAATATCCATTCCCTCTTTTCTCCTTCCTAATGTCCCTCATGGGGACAATCAGCCAGAGAAAACAAGGTACATAAAGTGGCAAAGAAAAATAGAGACATCACATTCAGCACTTGAACCCTTTGTGTTTTAGCTTCCTTGGCTGCTCAAGCAAATACTATACAATGAGCTGGCTTAAACAATGGGAATTTAATAGCTCGTGGTTTTGAGGTTAGGAAAAAGTCCAAATCAAGGTGATGTTTTCTCCCCAAAGACGGTGGCATTCTGGGTCTGGCTGCTGGCAGTCCTTGGTCCTGGGCTCCTCTTTCACATGGCAAAGCATATGGCAGTCTCTCCTGGCCTCTCACTTCTCTTCCAGATTCCACTGATGTTCAGCTTCTGGCTGCTGCCTCTGTGGCTTTCTCTCTGTGTGTCTGAAATTCATTCCACTCATAAAGGACTCCAGTTACAGGATTAAGACCCATCCTGATTGGGTGGGGCCACACCTTAAGTGAAGTAGCCTCATCAGAAGGTCCTACTTATAATGGGTTTATACCCACAGGAATGGACCAAGTTCAAGAACATGTTTTTCTTGGGAGTACAAACAGTTTCAAATTACTACAGTGTGGAAGGAATCAACCAAGCTGGCCTCCTTGTTTCATCTTTACTGCTTCTGAAAACAAGATGTCCCAGAACTAACTTGCTTTTCCCATCCCAAGATCCAACATTGTGCACTTTTCAGGAAATTCTTGATTCTCTTGGTAAGAAGCAATTCAAGGACCTGCACTCTGGGCACTGGGGTTATATATTTATATTATTTCATGAAACTATATACTTTTATATAACCTGTAGTGGTAGGCTCAGTGACCCCACAGCAACTTAGGAGGGATTTCTGTGTCTAAGAAGAAATATTTGTCTTTTGTAGTCATTAGTTTATGCTGATGGTTTTTTTTAACCCAATTTAAAAAAAAATATTTATTTATTTATTTATTTTTAGGAGGTACCAGAGATTGAATCCAGGACTTCATACATGGGAAGCAGGTGCTCAACCGTGGAGCTACACCTGCTCCCCTTACCCAATACTCATTAAGCTTTTTCCTATCTTGCTCTAAGACAAGAGCATCTTCATTTCTATTTTACTTTCTTATTTGAACTACCAGTTTTTTTCTCACTTTTATACAGTTTGCTCAAATCAGATTCCATATATCACATTATGTCTTTTCACACCCAACCATGTGTATGTTCAGTTACAGCTGCCTAGATTTAAGAATATCAACATTCAAGTGTCACTGTGTTATTTTTTGAGTCATTGAGCCGCATTTCCAAGTCTTTTGAATTTAACTTTCTTACTTTACTCAATTTTACCAGTAATAGTCCATATCACATAGATTCACAATAGCTTGTAACAGTGCAGAAAGGAAACTAAATCTGGGATAAATTTTTCCTTTCATAGGTTTCTATCATATGCAAGCATGTCATAGAGGAATATCCTACATTAGGGCTCTATAACTGAAATTTCAGCACATTTAAACACACACAGTACATTGAATATTATCATTATTATACAAAACAGCATTGAATCACTTTACAAAATTTGTATTTGCATGAGCGATTATCTATATTCTTGGAAGAATACTGTCATATTTGCTGTTCCATGTTATACAGCCTTACCTTAAAAAGGAGGTCTGTAACTGACCATCTTTCGTTCCTGTAGCTATTACTAGCTGGTTGGATCACATCCAGAAACTCCTCTGGTGCTCCTCCCTTACAGATGCACCGCTGTTAGTAACAGATGAAGACTCTTGGCAGGCTGGAGTGTTAACTATTTGCACATCCAACCACATGCAAACTTTAAACTTAGCTAAATACAGCCAGTGCATGTATGACTCAAAGAGTACAGGTGTAAAAAGTCAAAAGATTTTTTTCAAACTTGTAATTTTGAAAAATTTTAGTACCCCTGACTGCAGAATCCTATCCTGCATGTGTTTAATTTTACACCCTTGAATACTATCCCTGGTGTTATGTACATGTTTTCTGTAACTTGCTTTTTCCACTTAGCAATATATCTAAGCAGTCATATATATAAACTTAAACTGCCTTCTTGTTCTCTCTCCCTTTCTTTGGCTATTTTTTTCTAACTGCATTGTATTCCAAAATGTGAAGATGTTATCTTTCCTGTATTGATGGACACCAAGATTGCTTCCAATTCTTCTCTATTACAAACAATATACATCCTTTTATATGCCTTTTTGTGCACTTATATGAGTATTTTTCCAGTATGTATCCCTAGAAGTGGACTTGCTGGGTCAAAGGTTAGCAGTTCACTGCTAAATTGCCCTTCAAAGGGCTTTACCAATTTACATTCCTAGCAGCATTAAAATGTGCCTGTTTCCCTCCATCTTCATCAATGCTTGGTATCAATCTTTAAAATTTTTGCCAATTTGGAGGGAAACAATGTTTTGTTTTGTTTTGTTTTTTAAATCAAGTCTTGATTATTTTCTGAGGTCCAGGTGTTTATTGGCCATTAAACGTCCCTCTTGTGTGAATTGCCTACTTGAACCCTTTGCATACTTTTCAATTGGATCTGAATGCTTTAATTAATCAGTTTGTCAGTATTCATTACAAAAATTTTGGATATTAAGTCTTTAGCTGTTTTTGCTTATCTTTCAGCTTTATTTAAGCTATCATTCGCTCTGCAAAATGTTGGAGGAGCGCCTCCGTTCTACCACGCTTCATGTTTCCCGATGGAAAGTGTCCTGCCTCTTGCCCCACCTTCTCAGTCCCCAGAGGAGGGGTAGTGACTCAGCTGGTTTGTAACTTGGGCAGAAAGAAGGAGCTGAAATACTCAGCTCAGTTGCATCCTCCCTCCCCTCTGTTCTGCTTCTCCTTGCCATACGATTTAGACGGTAAGCCCTTACAGGGTTGTCCCTGACTGGCTGGGTAAGTCAGTCGACTCGGGTGGAATATTAGCAAACCTGCTGGCCTGGCAGACCTAAGCCATACTGCCCGGTGTCTGTTTGGGTGGTAATAAAAGTAATATTTTGCTCTCCATCTGTCACACTCTTGTGTCTATCTCTTAATAGGTTCTTGTATCAGTCAGAGTCCAAACAAAACAGATGGCACATGCAAATTAGGATAATTCAGGAGATCTAATAAAGGGACTATTTATGAAGGTGTGGGCGGGGTGTAGGGGTGATAATGGGAAAGTGCAATAACCAAGGGCTGGGAGCAGCAGAGTTGGGGCCGCTCCTGGGCCTACAAGGGTGAAGGAGAGAGTGGTTACTGAGATCCAGAAGGAGAGGGTCATGTCGAGATGGCTGCCCTAGGAAGAGCAGTAGCCCTTAGCTGAAGGGCACAGCCAGCTTGAGGCAACCCTGTAGGGAGGAAGCCTGAGAAATAAATACCCTGGCCTTACTCTTCCTGCCTCTAAGCTCCTGTAGAACTCCCCCAACCAGAGACAAAGGGCAAGGGAACCCACTGATATAACCACATGGACAGAGAGCAAAGAGGAAAAGAGATCTGGAGGGACAAGCAATAAAGCTGCCACAGTTTACCTCCTCCCCTCGCAGTATCCACTCCTTTTGGTAAAAACAACTTTCTTGAGATATAATTCATATACCATAAAATTCACCCATTTAAAGCATACAATTCAGTGGATTTTATTATGTTCATAGATATGTATAACCATCACCACAGTCAATTTTAGGACATTTTCATTACCTCAAAAAGCAACCCTGTACCTTTTAGCTATCAACACCCCCTTCCCTTCCCATTCACCCCATTCCTACCGTAAGCAACCACTAATCTACTTTCTGTCTCCGTAGTTTTCTCTATTCTGGATTTTCATATGAATAGAATCATATAATATGTAGGCCTTTCTAACTGGCTTCTTTCACTTAGCATATTGTTTTCAAGATTCATCCAATCTGCAGCGTGCTTCAGTACTTCATTCCTTTTTATGGCTGAATAATATTCCATTGTATGAATATACCCTGTTTTGTTTATCCATTCAGCCACTGATGAACATTTGGGTTATTTCCACCTTTTGGCTATTATGAATAATGCTGCTACAAAAGCATGTAATAGTTTTTGTGGGCACATATGCCTTCATTTCTCTTGAGTATATACCTAGGAGTATGCTGGGTCATAATGTAGCTCTATGTTTAATTGATTGAAGATCTGCCAGACTGTTTTCCAAAGTGGCTGCACCATTGTACCTTCCCACCATCAGTGTATGAAGGTTCCAGTTTCTCCTCATCCTCACTGTGATGGTTAATTTCATGTGTCAACTTGGTCAAGCAAGCACTGGCCTGTTTGTCACCATGAAGGTTTTCACACTTGGATTAGAATCTACATAGCAAGATGATTGTATCTATGGCTGATGACAAATAAGTAAAAGAGATTGCTCTCAGCAATGAGGGGGTCTCCTCATCCAATCAGTTAGAGATTTTAAAGCAGAACTGAGGATTTCAGAGGTCAAAAGAAGAATTATGGCCTCTTCTTCAGCCAGCCGTGTTCTCCTGGGAAATAGAACTTCGCTTTCACTAGAGTTCCCAGCTTGCGCCCTGCCCAATAGAATTCGGATGTGCCAGATTGCAGAATCGTCTCTTTTGAAGTTTCCAATCCCCAAAGTCAACGTGAGCCAATTCATATAACAAATCTCTTAATATTTGCACCTTTATATCCTTTTGATGAATACACTCGCCAACACTCGTTACTATCTGGCTTTTTTATTCTAGCCATTCTAGAGGGTGTGCAGTGATATCTCATTGTAGTTTTTATTTGCATTTCCCTCATGACTAATAATGTCCAGCACCTTTCCATATGCTTACTGGCCATTTGTACTCTTGCGTGGAGAAATGTCTCTTCCAATCCGTAGCTCATTTTCTAATTGAGTTATTTGTCTTTTTATTATTAAGTTTTAAGAATTCTTTATATGTTCTGGATACAAGTCCTTTATCAGATATATGATTTGCAAATATTATCCTCCATTCTGTGGGTTGTCTTTTCATTTTATTGATGACGTCCTTTGAAATACAAGTTGTTCGTTTTCATGAAGCCCAATTTATCAACTTTTCTTTTGTTGCTCATGCTTTTAGTGTCATATCTAAGATTCCTTTGCTGAATCCAAGGTCATGAAGATAACCGAGTAACTTGTAACACTGATAATAATTAATTAATTAATTAATTAATTAGTATGGCAGTTCATGCCCATGAAATTCACTGATATTATCATGCAGTTTATCACCTAGAAGCAAGTGGCTTGAGAGAATGGTGAAATGGATTACTGGAGGTTCAGTTACGGTGCCAGGTGAAATACAACACCTTCCAAAGTTGGAATGTTTTCCCATAGGATACAGTATGTGCTTTAGAATCAACAACATGCATATACAAGGGAGGAGCCCCGGAAGAGTTTCTGGATGTGATTTCAGGGTCCTCAGCCAAGGTCATGTGGATGTGGTAGAATTCCCTGTACCATACAAATGGCCCTCATTTCCTTGCTGGCTTTTAGCCGAGGGCTGTTCTCAGCTTCTAGAGGTCACTCACATTTCTTATTATATGGGCCCTCTTCATCTTCAAAGCCATCAGCAGAACATCTCATGAATTGAGCTCGAAATCTCTTTCACTATGAGAGCTGTAGTTAGGGAAAAGCGAGCAGCTTTACACATTACAGCGGTTCTAAAAGTGTGGTGATTCTGATACATGCTAAAGTTTGAGAACCTCTGCTATAGAACAGGGCTTCTCAAACTTTGATATGCATACAAATCACCTGGGATATTTTAAAATGCAGCATCTGAATCAGTGAGTCTGGAATGGGCTCAGGATTCTGCATCGTCTCACATGCTTCTAGGGGATGCCAATGTTGAAGTGGCATCACATATTTAGTAGTGATGCTGTAGAAGAAGTGTCTGGGGACTCAGGAAAATGGGGATATTATGGATCTATTATATTAGTGGTACTCAAACTTTCGTGTGCATCAGAATCACCTGAACGACTTGTTAAGACCCAGATTTCTCAGCCTTACCTCTAGAGCTTCTGATTCTATAGATCTGTGATAAGGCCCAATAATTTGCCTTTCTAACAAATTCACAGGTGATGCTGATGCTGTTGGTACAGGGGACCACACTTTGAGAACCACTTGTCCACTCCCACACATTTTCCCTAAATTCTTTTTTTTTTAAGATTTATTTTTATTTATTTATTCCCCCCTCATTGTTTCTGCTCACTGTCTGCTCTCTGTGTCCATTCGCTGTGTGCTCTCTGTGTCTGCTCATCTTCTCTTTAGGAGGCACCGGGAACCAAACCTGGGACCTTCCATGTGGGAGAGAGGCACTCAATCACTCGAGCCACCTTAGCTCCCTGCTTTGTTGTCTCTCATTATCTTTCCTCTTTGTGTCTCCTTGTTGCATCATCTTACTGCATCAGCTTGCCACACATGCCCGTCGCACCAGCTCGCTGTCTTGTTCATCTTCTCCAGGAGGCACCGGGAACCAAATTCAGGACCTCCCATGTGGTAGGTGGGAGCTCAATTGCTTGAGCCACATCTTCTTCCCCTTAAATTCTTGCATATACACACTGGCAGGGTTTTGTAATTCAAAGTATGCAGGCTGTTTTCTTCTGGTACATACCTTATGCTTCTCCATCTGGGCCTTGTCGTGGGCCTAGAGGTGATAAGAGGTAAGGGATAGGACTTGAGGAAAACTGGCCTCAGTTTGTGATGAGCTGCCCCAGGTAAAATTATTGTAAGACTTTTATGCACAGAAGAGCTAGTTCCTTCAGCCTACAGAAGAGGTTTAGGGGAATATGGAGGTTCAAAATTCTCAGCCTCATCCTCTGCCCTTTGGATATCATATATTCCCTTCCCATGAATTAGAGTTCCACTCCTCCCACCAATAACTTTGCCTTCATGTAAGAGACTTGGCAAGGTTAAGCATTTCATTGGTGCTACAAGCCTACTACCCTTGAAATCAGACCCTATGCTTGGTTTTTAGCTATAACTTCCCTGTGAATACTGAAAATAAGGGACCTCTTCAAAGTTTCCATGAAGGCCTTCTGGTTTTCCATGTGTCTTCTTAATTCTAGAGTGGTAAAAAGAAGCCAGGTGCTTCCACTATTTTATAATTATAACTGTTGTCATAGCAATTAAGTGACAGATCCACTTGATCTCTTAATGCCTTGACTTTCACCTACATTCCATCATATGCTACCACCATGCTTGAGCAATGGTGATGCCACCATATGCCATGGATTACCCATTTCCTAATCCTCCCATGGCAAGGTTATCCCTGTGCTTCTCAAATATATGAGCAAATGAATTCCAGAATTCCATTTTGAGAGACTATCTCCTGGTTCCACAATTACTATATCAGTCCAAGTCCAAATAGGAAACAGATGGCATGCTGAAATGATTATAATTCAAAGGAAGTTTTATGAAGGGACTGTTTATTAAGGTTTGGGCAGGGTGTAGAAGATCCACAGGGATGATGTGATCATCCAGAGCCAGCCAATAAGGGCAGAACTATTAACACCGCCAGGCCTGAAGGGATGGAGATGGAGTGGTTTCTGGAAACCAGAGAGAAAGTCCTGTAGTGTGGGCCAATTTGAGAGAAGCAATGATTTGGCTAAAGGACACAACCAGTCCATGTTGACCTCTATGGGAGAGATCCAGTGGAATAATTAGCCTGCCCTCACTCTCTCCCCTCCTGATCTCCTGCTGGAGATCACATTTGCCCAACAAGAAGTCAGAAGGCAAGGAATCCATTGGCATAGTACACCTGGGTCAACATCCCAGGGCAAAGATCAGGATGGAGGAGGGTAGAGAGTGGATCTGGAGGGGTAAATATACTCATAATTTGGGGGGGGGCACTCTTAGTGTTTATTTTTCCTTACATTTAAGTCTGCCATCTTGCTCCTTGTTTTTTATTTGTCCCATCTGTTCTTTTTTCCTTCATTTCTCCCTCCTTGCCTCCTTTGGGACTCATCATTTTTATTCTTCCATTTTCCCCCCTCTATTAGCTTGTAAGTTTTACATTATTTTCTTATTCTTTTAGTGGTTACCACAGAGATTAAAATATGCCTCCTTATGTCAATAAGAATTCATGTTTAGCTTAATATAGACAGATGTGGTTACAAATATGTATATATACATATATATATGTGTATATATAAGTACAAGGGCTACTATACACATGTATATTTCCTTGGTCTGTCAACTGGGAGGTCCTAGAAGTACCAACACCCCAGTAGCAATAAGCACACTTAGCACCAGATCCTGGTTTCTAATACCATTCTCTAACAAAATAAATCAGGGCTCCTTGGAGAAATGGCTATGATTGGGAAATACACCACATGAGCCTGAAGCATTTTGTAGTTTTAGAAAATTTAAAAAGTACTCAAAAACCACAATAATGAGGGATATATCAAAGGGACACAAGAGCCAACTCAAAGAGCTCCCAATGGCAAAGGTTGGAGCAACTTGAGCAACAAAATACATAAAGTAATGTTGGTTTATAGCCTAAAGTATAAAATAAATATTCATGAGTCTATACTGATATAAATAAATGATTGATTAAAAAATAAATAAATAAATGAGAAAAGGCAAATTTCTAGTGCAGAAGAATTACAAATAATTTATGTAGATAATCTGCTTTCAAAAAACTGGTGCAGGGAAGAGGATGTGGCTCAAGTGATTGGGTTTCTGGCTACCAGTGGGAGGTTTAGTGTTTAATTCCTAGAGCTTCCTGGAAAAGGTGAGCTGGCCCAAGCAGCAGGAGTGCTGGCTGGAGCAGAGAGCTGGCGCAGCAGGATGACGCAGCAAAAAGAGATACAGACGACAGACAATAAGAGACGCAGTAGAACAGGAAGCTGAGGTGGCACAGGAGATTGAGTGCCTCTCTCCCACTCCAGACGGACCCAGCATCAGTTCCCGGTGCTGCCTAAAGAGAAGACAAGCAGACACAGAGGAGCACGCAGCGAGTGGACACAGAGAGCAGACAGCGAGTGCAAAAAAACAATGGGGTGGGGGTAAAAATAAATGAATAAAATAAATCTTAAAAAAAAAAAAACACTAGTGCATAATTCTCGACTCTTTGAGTATAAGCTATACTCCAAAGGATACAGTATGGAAGGAGAAAAAGAGTAATTTTATGGTGAAGAAATGTGACAAATATACCTCAGCCAGATGATCAAGGTTAACATCAATGGTTCTAAGTAATGTTGATCATATGTACCCTTTATGTGATGTGATGAAAATAGTATTTTACCTCTGTGGTCTCCCTTCATAAATGCATAACACCAGTCGAATGATGAGAAAAACATCAGACAAATTCCATTAGGGGTATTTCTACAAAAAAAAACTGATCAGAACTCCATGAAACTATCAAGAACATCAAAAACAAGGAAGGAAACAGATGTGGCTCAAGCGATTGGGCTCCGGTCTACCATATAGGAGGTCCAGGGTTCGATTCCCCAGGCCTCCTGGTGAAAGGCAAGCTGGCCCACATGGCAAGCTGGCCTGAGTGGAGTGCTGGCCCGCGCAGAGAGCTGACACTGCAAGACGACACAACAAAAAGACACAGAGGAGAGATAATAAGAGATGCAGCAGACCAGGGAACTGAGGTGGCGCAAGAGATTGAGCACCTCTCTCCCACTCCAGAATGTTCCAGGATCAGTTCCCGGTGCCACGTAAAGAGAAGACAAGCAGACACAGAACACACAGAGAGCAGACAGCGAGCACAAAAACAATGGGGGAGGGAAGGGATTAAATAAATAAAATAAATCTTAAAAAAAAAACAAGGAAAGTCTGAGAAACTGTCACAGCCAAGAGGAGCCTAAGGAAACGTGACAAATAAATGTAATAAGGTATACTAGATGAGATCTAGGACAGAAAAAGACAGGTAAAAATTAAACAACTACGAATAAAGTGTGGACTTTAGTTAATAATAACATGTCAATACTGGCCCATTAATTATGACAATGTACCATAATAATGCAAGATGTTAAAAACAGGAAACTGGGAAGCAGATGTGGCTCAAGTGATTGAGCTTCCTCCCACCACATGGGAGGCCCCTGGTTCCGTTCCTGGAGCCTCCTAAAGAAACAAGGAAAACAGACACAGCAAGAGCAAACAGTGAGCGGGTGGGGAGAAATAAAAACAAAATCTAAAAACAACAACAGGGGGGCGGATGTGGCTCAAATGGTTGGGCTTCCGTCTGCCATATGGAGGGACCTGGGTTCAATCCCCAGGACCTCCTGGTAAAATAAAATAATAATAATAATAATAATTAAATAATTAAATAGAAACAACAACAAAACAGGGGAAACTATTACATGCAGGGTATATAAGAACTCTCTTTGCTATCTTTGCAAAATTTCTGTAAATCTACAACTATTCTAAAGTTAAAAGTTTATTAAAAACATGACTCAGTCCACCTTAAAGTAGTACTTTTAGTGTCCCAAACAGTACAAAAACCTTACAACAGTTTAATTCCATTACTTGTCCCCCTAACTTCTGTGCAATTTTTATCTATTTTCTGTCTACATATGTTTTAAACTCCACGAGAAATTATTGTTGTTTTTTAAACAATCAAAATTCATATATTCACATATTTACCCCTTCTAGTGCTTTCACATTCCTTCCTGCTTTCCTATTCTTCTATCTGGGATCATTTTCCATCTTCCTGAATAACTCCCTTCAATAGTTTTTAGTGTAGATCTGCTAGTGGCAAACGTCTCAGCTTTTTTTTTTTTTTTTTAAGATTTTATTTTATACTTTCATTTTTGAAGGATATTTACACTTGGTGTAAAATTCTAGATTGACAAGGATTCCATTGTCTTCTGTCATCCACTGTTTCTATGAAGGTTAACATGTCCCTTCCGCTCCTCATGCCCACTCTTTTAAAGATATTTTCTGTCTTTGGTTTTCAACAGTTTGATTCTGATGTGACTAAGAGTGGTTTTCTTGGTATTTATCACATTTGGGATTCACAGAGCTCCTTGAATTTGTGGTTTTATGCTTGACCCATTTGCTTCTGCCCCATTCTCTCTCTCTTCTTCTGGGACTCATATTACACATATGTTTGACTTTTGCCCTGTGTCACATATGTCATTTAAGGGTTTTTAAAAATCCTTTCTTCTCTCTTTTATCCTTTTAAAATTTTCAGTATTTAAATTTATTTATTGACTTTTGGCCTGTCTTCTAGTTTACAAAGTCTCTGTTCTTCTGTGTCTAAAAAGTTATTAAACCCATCTCTTGATTTCCTAGAACTTCATCTGACTGTTTTTTTTTAAAAATAGATCTTAGGTTTCTGGTGAAATCTACGTTCTATTTTCTTTTAAAAATTAATTATAGTTATTTTAAAGTCCTTGTCTAATAACTCCAATATCTGAATCAGCTGTGAGTCTTTTTCCCTCTTGGCTTTCAAGACTTTAGTCTGTTTTTAGCATGCTTCATACTTTTTATTGAATACCTGTCACTGTGTGTTTTATTTCCTAGGCTGCTCAAGCAAATACCATGATATGGGTCAGGTTAAACAATGGAAATTTATTTGCTTATGGTTTTGAGGCTAAAACAAAGTTCAAATCAAGGCAATATCTAGGTGCTTCTTTCTTCCCAGAGATGATGGCAGTCTGGGGCTGGTGTCTAGAGATTCTTGGTCCTTAGCTTGTCACATGGCAATGCACATGGTCATCTCTCCTGGCCTCTCCATTCTCTTCAGCTTCTTACTCCCTGTGGCTTTCTCTCTCTGTATGTCCAAATTTCACTCCACTTGTAACAGACTTCAGTAGTAGGATTAAGACCCATCCTGACTGAGGTGGGCCCCACCTTAATTGAAGTAACCTCATCAAAAGGCCTACTTACAATGGGTTTACACTCACAGGAATGGATCACATTTAAGAACATGTTTTTCTGGGGTACATACAGCTTCAAACCATCGCACTGGTATGAAAAATTTTTTGAGGCTTTGGATAATATTGTTTTCCACCAAGAGGATTAAATTTTCTTCTCATATGAAAGTGGAGTATTGGCCAAATACCTTGATCCCATCAAAGGTTGGATTTGCACTTACTTTTAGGGCACATCCCTTATTCTTAAGGCACTACACTTACTCCTAAGGTATGGGCTTTACTCTTAGAGCCTGGCCATTCTGGGGTCTCAAGTCCAAGAGGTTCACCAAGGTCTCTTCATCTTGATAGTACTTGACTCAAACGTCTATCTTCTCAGCACCATGCAGTTACAGAACTCTGCTCAGTTTTCACCCTACTAGCTACTGTTTTCTGCTGAGTTTCTTGGAGTCTTATTATGTGCATGTGCAATTTAGGATTTAGCAAAGATCGCAAAGAATATTTGGAATTAAGTCTTGAAATGTTTGGTAAAATTCCCCTCTGAAGTCACCTGGTCATGGGCTTTTTTGTTGTTGTTGTTATTACATATCCCCCACACACACCCTTTCTGCTTGCTCTTGCTGTGTGTCCATTCTTCTGTGTTTTTTCTATGTCTGCTTCTTGTCTCTCCTTGTTTTTGTGGCAATGCGCCGAGTTGGCCCTCCGTGCAGGCAGCTCGCTCCGTTCACGGGTGGCTCCATTCTGTTTCATGGGCGGCTCCGCTCCATGTTTTGCAGGCACAGAGCTCCGTGTTTTGAGGGCTGCTTGGCTTCCGTGATTCATGGGCGGCAGCTCTGTGTTTCACTGGTGACTTTGCCATGCCCGTGGCGGCTCCGCCCTGCCCATGGCGGCTTTGCCCCGCCCACGGTGGCCTGCCTTTCTCAAGGCCATCTGCCCGCTTGGAGAGGTCCCCGGGAACCAAACCCGGGGTCTCCCATGTGGTATACCGGCACCCTTATCCACTGGGCTATCCAGCCGGCCCTCATGGGCTTTTCTTTGTTGGGAGCCTTTTGATGACTGATTCAATCTCTTTACTAATAATTGTTTTTTTGAGATATTCTATTTCTCCTTGAGTTACTATTGGTAGTTTGTGTTTTTCTAAGACTTTTTCCATTTCATCTAGGTTATCTAATTTATTGGCATACAGTTGTTCATAGTATCCACTTATAGTCCTTTTTATTTCAATAGGGTCAGTAATAATTTTCCCTCTTTCATTTCTTAATTTGGTAATTTGCATCCTCTCTTTTTTGTCAGTCTAGCTAAAAGTTTGTCAATTTTATTGATCTTTTCAAAGAATCAACTTTTGGTTTTGTTGATTCTCTCTTTTTTTTCTTTTCTATTTCATTTATCTCCTCTCTAATCTTTATTATTTCCTTCCTTCTGCTTGCTTTGGGTTTTGTGTGCTCTTCTTTTTTCTAGTTCTTTCAGTTTTGAGGTTAGGTCTCTAATTGCAGTCTTTCTTTTTTTATAGTAAGCATTTAGAGCTCTAAAATTCCCTCTGAGCACTGCCTTCATTGCATCCCATAAGTTTTGCTATTTTGTATTTTCATTTTTATGCACTTCAAAGGGTGGAGGGAGAGGGGAGGGGAGGAGAAAAATAATAAAAAAACAAAAATAATAATTGTTTTTTTTTAAAAAGTATGTTGTTTAATTTCTACATATTTGTGAATTTTCCCTTTCTCCCTCTGTTATTGATTTCTAGCTTCATTCCATTGTGGTTGGAGAATATATGATGTATGATTTCAATATTTTTTAATTTACTGAGATTTTATTTTGTGACCCAACATATGGTCTATCCTGGAGAATAATCCATGTGCACTCGAGAATGTGTATTCTGTTTTTGTTGGGTGCAGTGTTCTATATATGTC
>PVKH010023948.1:0-13739 GCA_004027955.1 Chaetophractus vellerosus
ATAAAGGGAATTCTTGAGAACTACTTCTTGATTAACCAGGATTCCGATGACCAAGTCAAAGGAAGTTGAAAGTGCTCAACCACTGCTTAGACTTTTGCTTCCTTTTGGAGCAAAAATCTCTACCAGTTTTTTCACTCTTAGCAGCCAGCATCAGTAACAGTAGTGTCATCATCAAGATAACATTATTGAGAACTTACTAGGGGCTAAACAATTTACTTCAATCATCTCATGCAATACATCTGTGGGGTGGACCGTTGTGATTAACTCCATTACACAGATAAACAAATAGGTCTCAAGCAATTTAGTCCTAGGTAATAAAACAAGGAAGTGGTACTAGATGGTATTTGGGGTCAATGAACCAAATTTATAATGAAGTTCAAAATAATAAACACATCAATATTACAGTAAGACAAAAGAAATCTTGAATTTAAAGTTATTCTAGTTCTTTAACATTATCCAGACTTGTGTTCTAAATATCCATTCAGAAATGTAACACTGGAATAACAGACTGTATGTGAATAATAGGAAAATTTGGGGGATGACAAAAAAAAAAAAGATGGCTTTTGTCCAGGCCAAGCAAAAACTTTGAGACAGGCATTATTGCTAGCAAGGTAGAAGTGATTAAGGTTATCAGTCTAGACAGCTGAAAGTCTGAAATAAGGACAATGAACTGATGAACCACCAACCAAGTGGAAAACCTGCTGCTTAAAATAGTATTTTGCTGCTTAGAAGCTCTTCTAAGCACAGTTGGCTTGGTAACCACTCTGAACAATTTCCCTGCTATTATAAGCCAAATCAGCAGAGAACAGCAAAATCCAATACCTGCAAACACACCTATGAAACAAATGCAACACACACAAAAAAGCATTCATCAATTCATTCATTAAACAAATATTTATTGATCACCTACTCTGAGCCAGGCACTATGCTGGATATGTAAGTGAAGAAAACAGAATCCCTGCCCTCATGGAGTCAGCATTCTAGCTGAAAGAAACTGACAATAAACATAATAAATAACTAAATTATACAGCATGTTAGATGATGTTCAATGTTATGGAAAAGGGAAAAAACTAAGAGTATGGAAGGGGGAAATGGGAGTACATGGCAGAGTTAATTTTTAAAGGATGTTCAGGGCAGACATCATAAAGTGACTTATGAGCAAACATTTCAGGAGTTAAGCCATGTGCATATGTAGAGAACAGTTTTCCAAGCTAGAAAACACAGTGATTGTGAAGGTCTGAGGCAGCAGTGTGCTTAGAACATCAGAGGAACTGTGAGAAGGTCAGGGTGGCTGAAGAGAAGTAAAGAGGAGTAAGAGGAGGAGTTGGAGGTGAGATTGGGACCAGAAGCTGGCTTTCATCTCAACAGGCTCAATCTGAACATCAACAATTAAACAAAAAGACAATAGGTAGGACTATACCTTCCCTTAAACAATTGGCATGATTTCAACTTTTGTTAAGACGTCATTTGGTTTACTTATATTTGTTTGATAACTAACTGATATGCAATCTACAGTGTATTCTTTCCCTGAAGACTATAACACACACACATATAATACAAGATTAGCTTTGGTTTATCAAAAGATGGCAAATTTTTCTTGTTAAAAACGGCAGAGAGATTATAGGTCTATTTCCTCTCCCTCACTTCTATTCTAGCCATACTGGCCTACTTTTAATTACTCAAACACACTTGGCCTGCTTCCACCCTAGAACTTTATTCTTACTGTTTCCTCTTGGAAACATATGACTTGCTCCCTCATTTCCTTTAAGTCTTTACTCAGATAACACCAGCTCACTGAGGCCTTCATCCTGTCTAAATTTTAACAATACCAACACACCTTAACCCAATTCCTGCTTTTTTTCCTCCATCATACTTACCACCATCTGATATACTATACATTTTACTTATTTTGTTTATCATCTGTCTCTCTGCCTAGAATAAAAATCCCAAAGGAAATCTTGTCATTTTTATCACTGCTTTATCTCCAATAGTTAGACCAGGGCCTGGCAAATATCAGACACTCAAAAAATATCGACTGAAACCATGAACAGCACTATTCACTGGAGTGGGAAAGGACGAGGATGTAAGAAACACAGAGATGTCCTTATAATGGAATGGAAATGAGGGATGAGGCATGTTGCAAAAGAAGTCTGGGAAAGTAAGCAGAGGCCAGATCACACAGGGGTAGAGGAACCATGTTAATAATTTTATATTTTATCCTCTAGCAAAAGGAAATCATTAAAGGGCTCTCATATGGGAACAACATTCGTGTTTGAAAAGATCACTTTGGATGCTGAAGTGAGTATGAAATTTAGGTAGCAATAGTGAATGCAGGGGAAAAAATAAAGAGAATGCTGCAGTTTAATTCTGTTGTAATTAATAGAGGAAACACTGTACCTAACAGACTAACACTATGACAGATAATAGCATCTTGAAAATTAAGACACATCCAGAGGAGCAAAAAAAATTTGGCAAGGTTTTAAATAGGTAAACTACAGAGGCTTTTTTTTTTTTTTTTTGCTTTTACCTACCTCTTTCACCTCCTTCAATAGGTTTGCGGTTTTGTTTTGCTTTTTACAATAAAATAATGAAATTACTAAATGAGTTTGTATCACCTAAAGTGCTACATTAGTTACCACTGTAGTTGTTGATCACCCTCATGAGACTGTAAATTCCTAGAGGAAGTACCACACAAAAATAATAGTACCAGTAGTAATAGTACTGATAAGTGATTACAATCTGTTATGCTAAGCATGTACATGCAATAACTCATTAAACCTCAATGCAACATCCTTCAGTAGGTACTTTATCATCTCTATTTTACAGATGATGAAAGTGAAGCACAGAAAAACAAAATTTGCCCAAGGTCATAATGCCAGTAAATGGCAATCTGGTTCCAAAACCTATATGCTTAGCCACTTATTATGCTGCCTTGATCATTTATCTATTTCTCATTTGTATACCCAAAACTGAGTATACTGCCTAGCATATAAATCCTTAATAAATGCTTAAGGAGATAATCAAATAAATGAACTCAAGTTTATTATCTGCCTGTTTCTGTCTCTCTCTCTCTCTAATTCAATGGATTCTTTGGGCTTCCCATCATCCACACATTGGATTCCTACAAGATCCCTTAAGCTTTTCAGAACCTTTTCATTCCTTCACTGTTAAGTCAAACAGAATGTCTATTTAGACACCTGGGGAGTCAGAAACCAGCTTTCATGATTTCAACAGATATTCTCATTCCTAGCACATCATTTTGAAAGTGCCCATTTTAAATAAGAATGCATCCAAATGGGTGGTCTAACTGCAGCAAAGACAGCTTGACTCTTCAGAAAACAATTTTCCCTTTTCTTTCCCTGTGAAATTTATTCTATGTGTCCAGCTGTTTGGGAGTGGGTGAATAGAGCAAGATCCCTTTTTCTTAGCTATTTCTCCAATAGCATTTTCGAATTTCGTGTAAAATATTAAAATTAATGAATAAAATAAAATATAAAAATTAAGTCTCCTGACAGAGATGTATCCTAATGGTGGCTTTCGTAAACATAAATGCAGATGCTTCTCCATGTCCCTGACACGTAGACTTTTGGTTCTGCATATTCTGAGTTTTACCTACTCAAATAATCTGGAAAGGACTTACCACTTCCCAGGAGTGAGGGGACATGAGAGGAAAACAAAACGAGGTAAGAAAGAAAGCAAAGCAAAAAATAGTGTTATTCTCAAAGAATGCTGTTTTACCATTATTTAGCCCTTTTTTTCCACTGCTTTCCACTAAAAATTATAAACTAAGGATAGTTATTAATAAGTAAAGTTACCTAAGTCAAATCACAAGTTCTGAAAAAAGTTAAGAATTTAAAAGACTCATCTATTAAAGTTTAAATAATAATATTCATGTCATCATATAAAAACATGAATTTCTATAACTTGTCATATGCAAAGGAATGACTGCAGATAAAGCTTTGCTTAAACATTTTTCACTGATACTTAATAGCCAACTCCAGAAAAAGAAATGTGTTCAAAATGCCAAATGTGAGGGTTCTATATCTCTAACTCTAAGAACTTGGTTATGGACAAATATATGGTTTAAAACAAAATTTACTGCTATAATAAAACTTCACATTAAAAATTTTCAAATTTACTAATCTCTCAAACTAAATGTCCCCAGAACTGATTTAAATTCAAGTGGTTCACAGGATTTACAAGGCAATTTACTCAGAAGGCAGAAAAGTTTCACCATTATAACAAAAATGTTACCTGAGGGAGGGCACCATAATTCCATATATAACCCTTATGAGGGAAGATATTTGCCACATAGCGTAGCTTGCCATCCTTTACATCTTGTTTAATGGGATTCAATGGCTCGTCGGTGGCAATCTAAGGAGATCATGGGGAAAAAAACGAGGGTAGAGGGGATAAGGGAGAATGAGAAATATTTAATTCTGTACCCAAATAGTATTTTCCATATCTGCTATTTTCAGACTAAATAGTCATATTCAAACTTACTAATAAAAAGTCCTTTAAAATAAATTTAGCCAGGTTTTATTACTAAATTTAGAGTACTGTGTAAGAAAACCTATCTGGAAAGAAAGATTTTATATTTAGGCACTCTATTATTTATGAACTCCATTATTTCTAACACAAATAATAAAATGATTGAAATGGCAAGAGGATTAAGATTAATAATTAATTTGTGTTACTAATGTAGGATTTTTTACCAATCTTATCATAAAGTTAACTCAAAGATTCACACTAAGTCATTTCATTTCAAAGTTACTTTTCTAGCAAACATCCAAATTGCTACACAAAGAAAAAAAAAATCTGTACTATATTTGTAAACAAAAAATAACCAAAGCCATATGTGAATGAAGAAACCACTGCTTAAATCAGATAGCACCTCAAAAAGTCTTAGACCCAATACCTAACTGATGTGGATAGCAGCAAAAATGATGAAACATTATATCTAAAGTAAGATCAGAAGAATAATCTAATATCTTTACCTTATCTAATTAAAACGTTAATTAAAAACAGTACCCAGACTTGATTAAATTGACAATTCTCCAAATAAAAATTTTGAAAAATACACACCTAAATAACAATCCCTAATTTATTTTATTATTTTATTTTTTAAAGATTTATTTATTTTATTACATATCTTCCCTTCCACCCGCTGCGGCGACGCGCCAAGAGTGGTCACTGCGCAGGCGCGGCTTTCCCCGCTTGTGGGCGGTCTCTGCGTCCGTTCACGGCCGGCTTTCAGTTCGCGGGTGGCTGGCTGTGCTCCATCCGCGGGCGACCTGCCCTACCCGTGGCAGCTCTTGCCATGTCCGTGGCAGCTTCTTGCCCTGCCCACGGCGGCTCCGGCCCACCCATGGCGGCTTGCCATTCTCAAGGCAGTCTGCCTGCTAGGAGAGGTCCCCGGGAATCAAACCCGGGGCCTCCCATGTGGTATGCCGGCGCCCTATCCACTGGGCTATCGAGCCGGCCCCCAATCCCTAATTTAAATACTTGAAATATTACTTACCATCACATCCCAAGTGGTAGGAAAAAGGGTTAAATAACTAAACAAACTAAGTACCCTAAGTTAAATTTCACTTGGAACTATAAAGAATCTTACTTAACTGAAGAAGGAAAAATAAAATTCTGAAAAGTAAAAAGGATATTCTTGATAGGTCCATGCCTCATGAAAAAGATTTTAAAAATAAATAAATAAAAACTAACCAGGGGAACATCAGATGTTCTTAGTGACAATAAATCAACAGTTGGCCAGGAAAATGCTGTCATTACTAGCAGAGTAAAATCTAATGAACTTATTAAGTCTTCAGACACTAAAACTGCTACCAGCCACAAATAAATTTCATTTGTGTCCACAAAGGAAATATATCTCAGAATTTAAAAGTAAACCTTGAAAATATTTGCCATTTTCAAAGAAAGGAGAATCAAGAAAAATTTTTGGACTATGTGTACAATCAACTAGAGGCAAAAGAGAAAAACACTCTCTTTAAAACCCATTTTTGAATAACACCTTACTTTTGTAAAATCAAATAAGTTCTTGAAAATGTTTTAAATTGTTTTTATTACAAAAATGTTTGTCAAACATTCCAAATTCAAAATATTAAGGCAAACAACTTGAAATCAAGAAACAAAGTAATTATATGGTTATTAATTAACTTATAATTTCCATTTAATATTAATAGGATATATCCAAAGACATACCTCCATTTTAGCATTTGTCCAGCGAGGTACCTCTACAACCATATTAAACACATTCTGCAATTAAAGAAAAGAAAAATTACCTATTCTTTATTTTTTCACTTATCTTCTTTATGAGAATGCTTTTGTGTTTTTCCCCACACAAAAATGTTTATAGTCTGCATCACACGTCTGCCTATGCCTTAAATTTCCTTTAACAAATCAAAGAAGTTGCCTAAACCACAGTGATAGAGATCACTACATTCTGGAAATACCATTGCAGTGCAGTGACAGAACTAGAATGGAGTCAGGAAATTTATTTCTTTTTTTCCTTATTTTTCAATTTGAAAAAGAGCAAGATTCTAGGGTCACCATGTAAACATTCAGTCTCACTTTTCCAATCTGTAAAATAAACCAGAGTGGCAAAAATGGAAAAACACTTTCTTTCAAGTATATACTTAGCTTTGAATTTGTATTTTCTATGAAAATACATAAGGAATGAAATAAACTATTTTTAAAATTAAAAACAGTATTTAAATCCAGGTTACTGTAATTATAATATAAAATTAAGGATATTGTATTGCCAGTTATTAAAGTTTTATAGTACAGAAACATAACAAAGAATTAGACTGATGCCTTTCTAAACTTAGCTTGTATATATAGTGATCTAAGTTTCCCTAAAGTTACAAAATGACCATTGCTTCTGTTTATCATTTCTGAATATAGTATTTAAAACAAAGGAAATTCTTAGTCAATGGTGAATAAAAATAATTTCCAACAGTTTGCCTTACACAGAGAAAGTCCTAAGGTTAGAGCTAACTTGCACACCATCTTGACATCGGCAACAATTTATCACAACCCAGGAAGAGTTTAAATAGTGCTCTTCTAACAGTGGTCCATGGCCCAGGCCAATCTGCAAGCTGACTGCTATTGATCCATTTGGAAATATTCATAGCAATTTGACTGAACAGTTTTTAAACATGTTGAATCTAGTCATAAAGTACTGGAGTTTGAATTTCATTTTTCTAATAATTTCTAATTTTTAAAGTATCAGTTCACAAAAGATTAGAAACAAACAAAAAAGCTAGTTTCACCACAGATCATTTGAGAAGCAATAATTTAATAAATTTATTCTCAATCCTGTCATACATCAAAATCACTTAGGGTGCTTTAACAAATTTTTAAAATAAGATTTCTATAGCTCCACCTCCTATATTCAATCGGGTGAGATCAGAGCATGAGTTATTTCTTAAAGCTCTCCAAGCAATTTTAATGTGTAGCCAGAGTAGAGTAACTCTGGTTTTCAACATTGCTAAACAATAAACTAGTTTCTTGGTTAAGCACAGATTGCTGTTAATTCAAATAATGTCATTTACACTATCAAATATAAATATATATCGAGCCACAAAAGCAATGATGCTTTTTATTTAAAGTTTTTCTAGCAAACACTAAAATTTACAAATGGCAAAAGTGCATACCCATAATGAGATAAATAAACAAAACCAAGAATGAATTCTCAACAATTGCTCCTTAAAAGTATGTCTTATACCTATCTTAAGCTACCTTATACACAGGCCTGCTGTTATGTTTCATTTTCTATGCTCTTTCATGAGACACGCTTGCACCTGTTCAAACATGTCTGAAGTAGCTGTTAAAAGAAAAACCTAAGTAAATGGCAGATGTTCGCATAATTTATTCATCCCTGAAAGCCTGGCTATAAGAGAACAAATGCATGTGGTAGAATACTTAGAGGTGACAGAGAAGACCAAGGTAGTGACAATCATCTTACATAATGACACCTACCAAAATGACTCACAGAGATTTGAATTAGGTCAAAAGAACAATAGGTGAGGTCTGAAGTCTAAGCCTGCAAACCACACACTCCAGAAATGTCCCTCCCCTCAACATTTGCTCCTGATCACTAAGAGCTTGTTTCTAGCCTGCCTTCCATCTCACTGACTAAAATGCACATGGGCTGTAATTTCTTAAAGCCAATGTTAGTCTGGTGTTCCTAAGATTAGTGTTAATTATAAAGCAGCATTGATTTGCTGAAATTTATTAGAAAATCAAAAGAAATAGAGGCACAAATCAAGTCTGAAATTGTGTATGTAGTAGGAAGGATATATCTCCTTCAGTCCTTTTCTTTCTCTCCATTTTTCCATTGTAATTTTTTTTTTCAAAAATCAAAGAGAAAAATCAATAACATGAGAAGGCAGTCAGTAAGTTTTATATACTTGGGAGAAAAAAAAGAAGAAATTACCCTTTTTCCTCTCTCTCAAAATTTCAAATAAACTCAAATTAGGCCATCTCCAATATATAAATTGCATTTTAAGAATTAAATTTTAAGTTAACTGTCCAGACTCAGAATACATTTTTTCCCACTGAAACAATTGATTCCTAGCTAATACACAAAGGTCCTAGGAACCCATAAGCCTTGAGCCCGAGTGTTTGTTTACCTAACATCTAGTGGTTGGCAAACTCCAGTGTGTCTAGGATGTACCTGGGACTCTTGTTAAAAATGTAGATTTAGTAGAACTGGGATGGGGCCCAGGAATCTGAGTTTTTAACAAACACTGTGAGTCTAGTGTAGATGGTTCAAGGAGCATTCTGAAAAAACACCAGTTTAGAAAGAATGAGGACGGATGACAGGCAAAGGTTGTAGGGATTAAACAGTCTCCACAGTTTTGTTCCAAGATGGATTCAGAGACTGGGGGCATAAGTTTCAGTTGAGGTAGAGACTAGATGGAAATAAGGCTGTGAAGGGAAAAGAAAGCAAGAAAGGTACTGGGTAAAGCTGCTGGTATCAGCAAGGTAATAAACTCCAAAGCAAGAGATGGGATGACAGATATCAATCAAATGTGCTGGTCCCAAGTCAAGAGCCATCAAAAGTCTGACAGCCACATGTTTGAAAGGTATATTCAGAATATATTTTAGCATATAGTTGATAGAACTAGTTTTCTTCTGTATTCCTAAAAGACTGCTGTTCCTGAATTCCAAAAACATCTTCTCAAATCATCTCCCTCATAATAATAATAATAAAGTGACCAATTTTCATAAAGCACATTTATTTTAGACCATCTACCATGATAAATAACTTACTGCTAAAATCTGGGTTCATGTCTTGATTCTCTCAGGTTTTTCACCTATAAAATGAAGCGGTAAAATCTCCTAGCTGCCTTAAAGAGCTACTAGAAGGAAAAAAAAAATTCAGAATGCAAATGAAAGCTTGAAGGGGGAGAAGTTGTAGATGTTCTTTACAAATACAAACCACCATCTAGATCTTTAACAGAGTAGAAAAGTGATGTGCAAAGATAAAAACCTTTAGGTATACCTCATGTTCATCATTTCGTGCTCTCTTTGTAGGAATGCCATTTTCCTATAAAAGAAAAAAGGATATTTATGATTGTAATATTTCATGAAAGAATAAAGTTACACTGCAGAACAATAAAAATATGCCTATTATATAAACATTCAACTGCAAAGGCTGACCAGAAACCTGATTCAACAGGGAGCCTACCAATGCCCAGTGACTTTCCCCTTAGCAGTTTTATAAAATAAATTATCAGAAAAGATAAATCTCTTTCAAGTATATTTTTCCAGTTTTTATAAAACAAGCAAAGTCTCTGTTCAGACTTTAAGGAAAGACTGGCAGTTTCCAGTGCTTATGCTTAAAACAGTCATTTCATTATCAAAATGAAACTCCAGGGAATGTGACTAACAAGACGTGAAAGTACTCGGCTGCACCTCATGCCTTTTAATTCTATGAAGGTGTGATTACTACGCCTCTATCAAGCATTTTTGCTGCTTTTAAATTAAAACAGACTACGTGGTGATTTGGGAAGAAAAATTATGCCATTCACAAATGCTCACACATTATACGTAATGTTTATAAACCAAAACTCCTACTAATGAAGGAAACCTAAGAACAGAAAAATGATTATTCCAAATCAGCCTTGAAACATTATTTATGTTCTTAAAATAGCACATTCCAAAATACAAGTTGCAACTGTTTTATTGATTACTGAGAATGGAGAAAGCTTTTTTATATGATCACTGTGTGCACCAATCTCCACATCCCCAGAATTCACTGGCATATCCTGTTAAATTTTGCCCTGCGTGAGCCTCATTTTTTATCTAGGCTCATTCTAAATCTCACATTCCCCCAAACCCATCACCCTTAGGCAGAAAATTATGCCCTCTAAGATATTTCTAGCCCATTCTTTGTTCCACCATTACCCGTACCTCCTACATGATTCTCAAAAATACATCTCCTAAGATACTATGGGCCAGATATTTCCCAGGTTTATTATTATTGCTATTATGATGAAGAGGAGGAGGAGGCACACAGAATTTGTGAAGGAATACCTTAAGTGAAGCAGCACCCACTGTTCACTATCTCATATTACCCTGGTTTATTTTTATAGGACTCAACACTGTCTGATTGACTTATTTGTTAATTGCTGGCTGTCTCTTCCAATGTAGTACAAACTATACCTGCCTTATTCACCACTGCATCCTTTAAGCCTGGAATAGTGCCTGGCTCATAATAATCATGTAATAAGTATTTATGAATGAATAAATAAATGAATAAGTGAATGTGTGGCCAAGAGCAAGAAGTGTTGGGAGACAAGAGAGATTCACTAGCCAAAAAGGAAATATATGTGCATGGAAACACAGATATAGATACACACACACACACAAACACTGTATCAGAGAGTTCTTTCAGTGACCCCTTTGCTTTCTTTCTCTCTCCAGATTATATGATCACTTGTCCTGAGCTGGAGGCATAACCTAACAGCAGTTAAGAGTACTAGCCCTGGAAGTAGAGCCACTATATTCAAATCTCACCTCCACCTCAGACCAGCTTTGTGACCCCTGGCAAGGTACTTAACCTCATTACTAAAGTAAGGGCCCAGATAATACTTGTCAAGCACTGAGCATTCTGCCTGGCTAAGCGCCATAAGCACCTGATAAATATTTGCTCCTATTTTACCTATTGTCCAGTACTCTAAACAGTTGGGAAGCACCACAATCTTATTTCAATGTTCCATCACCTTACTATGATATGTGATATTGGGCTCTGAGGTAAGTAACCCCAACAAGGTCAAAGCACCCTTGCATTGGAAGCAAGTTCCTCACTTCTTCACTGGCCTCTGCTTCTACACTGATCTCCCCACAGTTCCTGAAAACCTAACCCCACCAACCATCCCATATAATCTCAGCCTAGAATGCAGTCCTAGTCATTTACTTAACAGCTGTGTCCCTTTAACAAAATTGGTCATGAAATAGGCCAATTCATTACTCTGATTTAAAGGAAATAATATCCAACTAAGTAATGATCCTTAACATCCCCTACCAATTATGCCACCTTGTCCACTCATCAGGAGAGCCCTCAAAATGCCCCAACAATCTGAAGCTCTCTCAGTTCCACCTATAAACACAGATCTCTGACTCCTACTTGATTGCATCCTTTACATCTTTACATCTTCACAAATGCCAAGTGATTTTAGGCTGTAAGAGAACACCACCATTTTCCCAATCTTATTTTACTAGCATCAGTTTCGTACAGTGTTTAAAGAGCATGGGCTTGGGGGCTGGTTGTATAGCCCAGTGGATAGGGCGCCAGTTCACCACATGGGAGGCCCCAGGTTCAGTTCCCGGGGGCCTCTCCGAGCGGGCAGACCGCCTTGAGAGGGCAAGCCACCGTGAGCAGGGCAGAGCTGCCGTGGGTGGGGCAAAAAGCCACCACAGGCAGGGCAAAGCTGCCCGTGAGCGGGGCAAGCTGCCTGCGCAGTGAGCTGACTTGGCGTGTGGCTGCAATGGGGGGAGACAAAGCAGACACAGAAGAACACAAAAAACGAACACAGCAAGAACAAGCAGAAAGGGGGGGATATGTAACAAAAAATAAAATAAAATAAAGAGCATGGGCTCTGTGGTCAGAAATGCAGATCAAAACCTGGTTCTGCCACTTACTAGCTGGGTGATCCTAGACAAGTCACAAAAAATACCCTATGCCTCATCTTCTTTGGAGATAATAATTGCATCTCATAAGGATTAAGTAAATAATATATGTGCACATGATGGCTAGCAAGCAGAAATTAATCCATAAATCTTAACTATATTATTATTTTTAAAAATAAGCCTCTTTTTAACTTCCTAAATTCTCATCTTTAAAACTTTACTTCCCACCAAATTCTAGGCTTTATGGACCACAAACACACCTTTCTTCCCAGATCCTCCTGGAAAAATCCTATCATCATACAAATTCTAGTCCAGGAAGTAGGTTTACTACCCTGTAGTAATAAGTTCTGTTTCCATGACTGGCTTCCAACCACCTTTTTATTCCAAAGTGCTTTCAAACAGTATTAAATGGTAATAGTAGAACTACATATTTTCAACCCCAAAGCAAGTTAAAACAATACCTGTGTAGAGTCCGCCTTCAGAGGAATATCATGAAAGGGGGAAATGTAGTGACCTGCTACATTCTCTGCAAACAAAGAAACAGAAAAACCCAAAGTTAAAGCAATGGACTACATGATTCTTTAAAGCCATAGTATCTATGATGGTTAATTTCACCTGTCATTTTGGCTAGGTTATGGTGTCCAATTGTCTGCCAGGCAAGCATTGGCCCAACTGATGCTGTAAGGGTATTTCATAAATGGATTAGCATATACAGTCAGCTGATTGCATCTACAATCAACAAAAGAGATGGCCCTCAGCAATAAGGGAGTCTCCTCATGCAACTAGTTAGAGGTCTTAAAGCAGAACTGAGGATATCAGCAGTCAGAAAAGAGAATGTCTGTCTCTTCTTCAGCCAGCCAACTTCTCATTCAACTTTACCGTCCTTGGAGTTTTCAGCTTACAGCCTTCCCTACACAGTTCAGACATACCAGATTTCAGAATCACATTTTTCAAAGTTTCCAGCCTGCAGCTTGTCCTATGGAATACAGACTTGCCAATCCCCACAATTGTATAGTTTTTGTTTTTCTGGAGAATACTGACCAATAACAGTATCCTTATCTACTTTTAGATAGCTAACTTTAATTCCCAATTTGAATTAAAGTTTAATTCAACTTTTAAAACTTGCTCCAATATGACAATCAAAGAGAAATTTATTCCAAATATACCATATTGGAGCTGTTGAAATAATTTACTTAACCCTCAGCTTAGAACACCTAAAAAGTGCTCTAAAACACTATAGAAAATATGTAAAACAGAATAAAAGCTTAAAAAGTGAATACTTTCATCTTTGAAAAGAGACCCACCACTAAATTACTTGGATTGAAACTGATGTCAATTTTCCTAAAAGAAATCTAACATTAGAATTTCCAATTTCCACCTACAATCCACATGAAGATCCAAAGGCAAAGGAGATTGTATTCAATTAAAAGAAAAGAAATAAACATTTGCTTTCACTTAAAGTGATAAGGATGTTACTACTAAGCTAAGCTTAAAGCAAAAAAAACAAAACAAAAGAGCTTCAATAACAGCAACTATCTCACCTTTGAAGTTATATACTGAAATGTAGATTTTAAATACTTTTATTTATT
>PVKH010023949.1:0-13735 GCA_004027955.1 Chaetophractus vellerosus
CTGGGGATGAGTCCTCACTGTTCTCACCAGGCCCCCATGCTTCAACTGAGTAAAAGGAACAACGGTGTCCATCTCACGGGCTCGCTGGGAGAAGCTCGCGGATATCACCACATGCAAAGCACCTTACACACAAAACCAACATGTCGAAGGAACTAATTTTACTAAACATCTCTAACACATGCAGACTTTGCACACACACTCGTTTAATCCTTACGATAAGGTAGGAATGCTTATTATGAGGAAATCAGGCCTAGAAAAGAGTCCACACGTATCTCCAGTGGCAGAGCTGGGAAGACCTGAGGTTCTTCAATTTCACCATGTTTTATTCACCTAGCTTACTGATGGAAGACGGACCCAGAACTATTGAGTAATGAATGTGGCCCAACCCAACTAGTTAGTTTCAGGGCCAGGATCTCGGGGAAAAAATATATATAATAAAATTTACATTGTTGAAAAAATGAAGTTCTGAACATATATAAGTATCCTTTCATATAGAGTGAGAGTTACTATCAAAATATCTTCTTTTTAGGCAAGCCGCCATGGCAGGGCAAAGCCGCCATGGGTAGGGCAAGCCCCCATGGGCAAGACTAGCCGCCCGCAAGCAGGCAAGGCCGCCGCGCAGTGAGCTGACTCGGTGGGTCGCCACAACGGCTGGGGCGGGGGGGAGACAAGCAGACACAGAAGAACATAAAAATCAACACAGCAAGAACAAGCAGAAAGGGGGGGGGGAGATATATAATTTTTTAAAAATCTTCTTTTTGAGGATTTTTATTTTAGGGTGAACATAAAACAATGAATATCAAGAAGATCAATGGTTAAACATGAAAATGTTGCCAGTGGTTATAGCTGGGTGGCAGGCTTATAAGTGATTTTCATAGTCTTCATAACTTCAAGTATTTTTTACAGAGCATAGAATCTTTCAGAAATAAAGCAAGGCTACTTTTATTGTTTTTTTTTTTTAAAGGCTACTTTTATTTTAAAAATTTTATTGGATATATACCAATATATAATTGCTCTGAAAAGTTAATTAACTATGGAGCAAGGGCCTAGAAAGAAACTAAAACATTGTAGTGAAGTACAAGATGGCATTGTTCATTGCTATTGGTGTATATCATATCTAGTCAGTCCTAGATAGCAAGCAGAGGGATTTTTTTTTGTAAATTAATGTTTCCATCTAGTGTTCTGAATGGCAGATGAGTTTAAGATGAAATATTCTTGATGTTCACTATTTTATGTTCCTCCTAAAATGAAAATTCTCAAAATGAAGATATTTTAATAAGTCTCTCTATACGAAAGTACATTTCATATTTCATTTTATTTTATTTTCTCACATGTGGCATGCCACATTAAATAACTAGATAACTAGAAGAAATTTCAATTAAGCAGAATCAATGAAAGAGTGGTATTAAGAGTGAAGAATCGCAAAAATCAAGCTTATCACTGGGTTCTATAGTGCACAAAAACCTAAAGGGACCAATATATGAAATTTAACCTATTGTCCTCAATGATATAGACATATTTCATATTAATAATTTTGAAGGGTCTTGTAAAGAAAACACTAAGAAAGAATGTCATAGTCCCAAAGGTCCTACACCGCATTAAGTCAGTAATAAACATGTAAAGGGCAGCACAGGGGTCCTGTAACAAAATCCATTCATGTCAACATGTATTATATTTACACTGGATTATTACTTTCCAATGCAATATTATAACTTTAAAAATGAGATGTAATAAATAGCTTCCTTGAAACCAGTAAATGGCTTGGATGAAGAAAGTACCTTTCAAACAAAATTTTGCTTTCACTCAATTTTCTACTTGAACCCAGTGATGCAAAAGCTAGCTAGGGGAAGCAGATATGGCTCAAGTAATTGGGCTCCTGCCTACCACATGGGAGATCCTGGGTTTGGTTCCCTTCGTGCGAGCTGGCATGACGGGCTGGCGCAACAAGCTGATGCAACAAATAGACACAAAGAGGAAATGCAATGAGAAACACAACAAAGCAGGGAGCAGAGGTGGCTCAAGTGATTGAGTGCCTCTCTCCCACAAGGGAAATCCCAGGTTCGGTTCCTGGTGCCTCCTAAAGAGAAGACAAGCACATAGCAAATGGACACAGAGAGCAGACAGCGAGCACAAACAACAAGGAGGGGTGAATAGATAAATAAAATAAAGCTTAAAAAAAAAAAAAAAGGCTAGTTGGTAGCCTTCCTGAAGTTCAAGGGATTGTATTTTCCCTAACAAAATTAAAATTATATAGT
The DNA here is from genome assembly GCA_004027955.1 of Chaetophractus vellerosus. Lineage (NCBI taxonomy): Eukaryota > Metazoa > Chordata > Mammalia > Cingulata > Chlamyphoridae > Chaetophractus > Chaetophractus vellerosus. Next base: position 2,256 of record PVKH010023949.1, read on the forward strand.
TGGTATATGTAGGTATACAGCAGTGATGATTAGTTTGAATGTTCAATTCTAAATTATGACTTCAAAGTTTATAATAATGACTTATTAGAAATTAACATTAATAAAACTAATTAGCTATGTATTATTGCACTGTCTTTAAGAATTCTTGGAATCTGATACAAATACCAAACAAATACAGCAATAAGGTAATAAATGCATTATATTTGATGTGGCAGCATAACTTGGTGGTTTAAAAACATGGAGTCCATCCACAGCCAGAATGATTTGATGCATCATTTAACTTCTCTGTACTCAGTTTACTCATTGATGACATGGGAAGAATAACAGTATTTACACCTTAGTTTCTATGAGAATCAAATGAGTTAAAAAATGCCAAATGCTTCAAACACCACCTGGCATGTCCTAGGTGCTAAGTAGGTATTCAATACTGCCTTCCAGATAATTAAAACTAAAATTTCATTTAAAGCATATTATCATTAAAAAAAAATAAAACCCTTCCCCCAACTTCTGTGGAAAGCAAGCTTGATTATGATGATTAAAATGCTATTGCCCTCCCAGACAATAATGCAGTCATAAAGAGATGATGTTAATCTTTTCTACCTTACTCCTTCTGTACTTCTTCCCAGGCTTTAAAAGCCACACAGGCACTCTCTCTGCCTAGAGGAGCCCGCATCAAATCTCGGTGCGTATTTCTGTCCTTCTCTCCCATTTCTCAGCAAGCTCTGTTCTTTTCCCCCATTTCTCAATAAATTCTTTTTACTGGCCTAACTAAACTGGCATGTTCTTAAATTCTTTTATGGGACACAACCAAGAACCTAGAGGAATCCAACACTTCCCAGCCTTCACTAAGTGGTTTCAAAGGGAGTTGGAAGGTCCTTCCGGAGGTTTCTCTTATGCAGATCTCAGCCAGATGTCACAAACTGTCACAGTATGTAAAGCCTCAAGCAACAGTGCTCCTGAAAACCCTACCAGGACGCCATAAACCAACCACAAGATAAAGAACTAAGTTAACTATCCAAACTAAAGGACAGTTAGAGTACTCCAAATATCCATCAACCACAAACTTGTATGATCTTTCCTTTAAAAACCCTTGCCTGGAAATGCCAAGACAGGACATGATTTGGGCTGCTACCTGAATCTGTGCTCCCTCCTGACTTGTAATTCTAAGACCCCGAATAAATGCCTTGATTGCCTTGCAGCTTAGTTTGTTACTTCTAGGCTGACAAGTATCAGATCCAGGAACCATGCATAGCAGCAAGCTCCAAATTATATTCCTTAGAACATTTGTTCTTTCAGATATTTGGAGTTCCACCATTGGGGAGGGGAAGTGGAGCTATAAATAGAGAATGCTGGGCTGTTTTCCCCCCAGAGAGCACAGGTCTCTACAAGGCCACCCTCAAATCCATATGGTTATGCACCACCACCGGCCAATATCACTTAAAAAAAAATAAAAATTGAAAAAAACAAATAGGTTTTCTTTGTTTACATAATAGTAATAAAATACAATTATTTATTCTAATATTTAAAAAAAGCAATTTTTATGATTTGATATTCCATTGGCAAATATATCATTTATTTAACAGTTCACCCATCATAAGATATTTTGTACCTCCTGTAATTAATGAATTTCTAAATAAAACCATTTCAATATTTGGGACTACCTCCTTTGAAGGAAGTCTCGAATAAAATGTTTCAAAGGGCAGATCATCTTAGTTACCGAGTGCCAAATTACTTTCTAAAAGGACCAAGCTAGTTGATTTTGCTACCAGCATCATATGAGACTGTCCATCTCACAGCTTTTAAGGGTCTCTTGCATATTTGCCCATCTAGAGAACAGAAGCACTTGCTGCCTTGGTTCTGGACATGCTTTTCGAGGATATCTGTATAGAGAAAAGCATTGGAAGACAGAGGTACATCTCTCTCCCAAGCAAAAGGCATGCTTAAAGCCCATTATAAGCCATTCAGATTTCCAAAACTGAGGGTCCCTGCCTGTAAGAACTCACTGTATGTGCAGGCATCTACCTGGGCCTCACCTCCGTGAGACTGGGGATAAGGGAACTGACCTCAATATGCTGCTGCTCCTCCTGCTTGCTGTGCTGAGTAATAACATCCTTGCACTCTGACCCAGGAGTCTCATGTCTTACGTGAGCACGAGGCTGTGGCAGGCTAACATCTCCTGATTAGGATAAAATCTTAGACCCTTTTTAGTTCTTAACCGGTTGGGCTGTTTTACACACGTGCACGCACATACATATGCCCCAATTAATAGGACCAGCAACAAATCTTATTTGAATTTAAGATTATTAGTGAGTGTAAACATTTCATCATGTTTGTGAAATGATCACATTTGTTATTTGTAGAATTATCTACTCAACTCATTTGTCTATTTATCATGAGCTTATTGTTTTCTATGAATTTTAATAAAGGCTCTATAAACTAATAACAATCCTTTAGATGCTATATATACATATTTTAGCAATTGATAGTTCATTTTCATTTTATATAAAGGAAAAGAGATAATACAAGAAAATAATACTTTTAAACAAGCAATCTAATCTTTTCATTGCTTTCCCTCTGCCTTCAATGAAGGTCCACACTTTACTTCCTGCCACCTTTCCTTTTGCCCCATGCACCAACAGATACAAAGTATTTGCTTTAAGGTATAACCTTTAGCCATAATTCAAACTAAAAAAGGGCTCTATTGCAAAGGAATGTTTAAGAGTGGTGACTGTCTAGAAAGTCCATTTGAACACACTACTTATTACTAAAATTTCCTGAATCAGAGAAAGGAAATAAATGCTGGGAAATCATTTCATTAAATTTAATAACCATATCATTTGCTTTTGATTACACAATTTGGTCCAATTATGCTGTACTTTTGGTTTCCTCAGGTTGTTCCCCTGGGATATAATTAAATCAAGAATTCATGATTTGCAAATGGACTAAAAAACCTCAGCTCATTTTATATGAAAGATTGCCTTATCAATATTTACCAGAAAGAGATACCTTCAGAGAAAGATTCATTACTCTGAGTCTCTTTTAGTATAAAATTATTGAATAAATGATATATAAGACAAATATGAAATATAAAATACAACAGATTACTTTCAGTTATAAAAATAAAAGATCTGAAATATTTATTTAGATCATACTCATGGATGTGAACTCTTTTCCTCTTGAAATATTTACTTTGAAATAAAAAGAGGATCAGGTTGTCAACTTATTTGTTCTCCAAAAAATAGACCAGACTGAATTGACCTACTGGTAACAAGAATTTGCTCCACTGAAAAAATGTTTATTAGGCAGTACTACTATCAGAGAGAAAAATAAGCTTTGTAACTGATAACAAACTAATATAAATTTGAAAAATATTAAACAGTAAATATATATTTTTTAAACCCACAATACATATATATTGAATAACATGACTTGATATCATGGACATGCATAATTGTGTAAGAACTATGTGCAGTTTCCTCAAAGACAAAGAAAAGGTAAGTACATTCAGAAGCCTTTCACACTTTTCCTGAAAAGTCAGTTCAGCCTTTGTTATTCAGATTAGCTTTTCAAGGGCCAAAGCAACCTTTTCCCCTTATTTGAGAAAGCTTTTGAATACTAAACTCTATTTCCTATTCAAAACCCTGAATCTGTCATTAGACAATTTTTAAATAAATCTCATGGTTCTTTCTTCCATATTCTGTTTTATCTTTAATAGTCCCTAGTTGCCTGATTCTAGTTTTGGTAACAGCCTGCTGGGTTTCTCAAGCTTTGGCTAATTTGGGTGCAGGCTTATCCCTTGGATATTAAATGTAAACCTAAACCTGATGTGACCATCCAGCTTTGGCTCTGTTCTCCATCATTTTGAAAATCACCTTCTACAAACAAGGATACTTTTCTAATGTGGAACTGCAGAGGTTGTTTTGTGCCTATAAATATTCTTTAAGGCAGGGGTTCTTAACCTTTTTTTGTTCCAAGGACCCCTTTGCCAGTCAGGTGAAAACCACGGATCCCTTCTCAGAATGTAGTGACACTCAACAGGGGAGGCCAGAGAAAATAAAGATAATAAGTTGATTCTTTTCAATTCAAACTCACGGACCCTCCGAAATCTTTCCCCTGGTTAAGTTTCCCTGCTTTAGGGGGAGCAACTATAAATATATATATATATATTTTTTTTCCAGTTAGGCCAGTAAAAAGAATTTATTTGGGAAATGGGGGGAAAGAATAGAGAGCTTCCTGAGAAACGGGAGAGAAGGATGGAAATACACTAAGATTTAGTGCGGGCTCCTCTAAGCAGAGAGAGCTATCTCTACTTTGTGTGGTTACCTATTAAACTGTTAATTATTCCTCCCCCTAGCTAATGCTAAGGGGATGGGCGCCAGCTATTATTGGTTACCCCACCAATGGTGGGGGCCAATGGTGGCAACTCATATTTTAATAAAATTCCAACTTCTTAAAAGAATCATTAAACCATGAGAGAATTTGTGACACTAGTAAGAATATTGAAAAATTCTAAGTGGTTGAGTCAAACATATTTGATCTGGTCAAAGAGTCGAGTAGTTACAAACCTTACTTCTTCTGATGGGTTAAAGAAATATCAAGATACAAATCATATTTAAAAAAACAGAAACCTATATTCTCATACTGCGGATATCTACTACGGACGTAACTGCTATGGTGCAAGTGCCTTCTCAACATATTTACAACCCATGAGCTATAAAACACCCCAAAAAGCACAATCTTGCCAATACCCTGTGTGGGGGTCCAGGGTCCGGCCCCCCACTAAGTCCTCAGCACATAACACCTGTGTGACCTAGACACAAGTTGAAGGTTACAAACCCTCCCTGGAGGGGAAAGAATGTCTTAAACCAAATCTCCTCTGAGCGATAAGGCATCTTTCCTGTGATAACAGCACCAAACCCCATGTGAGCCAACAAGGGACCCTAGCAGGAGCTCTGTTCTCATACCCTATGGAACGACCTTGTCTGAAACCCCTCATATAACCCCTCATTTTCCTGTCTCTTTGTAGAGTGCTAACTTCATTCATTCTTTGACTGGCCGCCATCAAAGAGTCTCTCCTGTTAGTAAGGTCCAACAAAGCTTATGTCTGATTCTCTGCCCGGTGCGTTCTTTGGTCTCACGGCTGCACCAACCCGTGCCCTTCAGGAGTTGGGCTGGAACACCCTGACAGAACTGGAAAGTTTAAAAGGCTTGGTTTTCAATCATGTCTTTAGGTCAAAATCCTGGGGTTTCTTTAAAAGCAATGTCACTAAGAAAGCATTTGGAAAATATAACTTGAATAACTTACCCAAGCATACCTCCCAATCACAACTCTTACAGGGGTTCCTGGAGAGTGGGCTGGGGTGGACAGGCAAGACAGACAGTCACAGACATGCAAAAATTTGTTTGAGGGTAACAAGAGATTTGATCATAACAATATTAAAGACAAATATCAGGAAGCAGATGTGGCTCAAGCGATTGAGCTCCTGCCTATCACATGGGAGATCCTGGGTTCAGTTCCTGGTGCCTCCTAGAGAAGAAGAGCAAGACAGCAAACTGGCACGATGGGCTGGTGCAGTGAGCTGGCGCAACAAGATGATGCAACAAGAAGACACAAAGAGGAAACACAACAGGAGACACAACAAAGGGAGTGGAGGTGGCTCAAGTGATTAAGTGCCTCTCTCCCACATGTGAGGCCCCAGGTTTGGTTCCCAGTGACTCCTAAAGAAAAGACAAGCAGACACACAGGGAGCACACAGCAAATGGACAGAGAGCAGACAGTGAGCATAAACAATGATGGGGGGAATAAATAAATAAAATAAATCTTAAAAAGAGACAAATAATGCAACAAACGGACTGTCAAAGCAGTGACCTAGAGGAAAAAATAATTTCTAGGAGTTACTGAGAAGATGTGATAAAACCAGGAATGAGTTGATAAATGTCTAATGACCAGCTCTCAAAAAGAAAAAAGTAAGAGAATCAAAGGGGAGGGGGGAAGCCTTGCTTTGTAGTGTTAGCCAATATTTATGGTTGAAATACTTCCACCATGGCCAATTTCAGGCCACTGGCATAACCTCATTGAACACAGGATTGGGAAAACATATGTACAATCTCCTCTTAGAAGATGGTAGGAACGAGCTATGTGAAAGATTACTGAAGTGAGTACTATTAGGGAGAGAGGGAAGAATGCTTAGAAGATCTATAAATAAAGAAAATAAATACCAACTATCAACACTCCTTACCATACTTAATCATACTTGGCCAAGACTATCACTTAAGTTTTATCTCATACTCTAACAGAGATATTCATACATCAGGTGTTTAAATGTTATTTGAACCAACTGACAAATGGATTGTTAGCGATCAATGAATTTATAATAAAAACTAACAGCAAAGGAAAATTCATATCTGAAAATGAACCTGAATTGAGTAAAAGGCTAGTTAAAAAGGAAAGCCATTGGCCACTGCAGTGCATCTGCTCACCTCTGTGGTGATCTTGTGAAATTAAAGGGGCCTCCCCTTGCAGAGAGGCTAACTCCACAGGCACAACACATGGGGTGCAGAGGGCCGGATGTCACCCCAACTTCCCCTCCTTCTGCAAGGGACCTTTAGTCAGTGGCCCAAGCATAGAGTAGCTTTTCAGGGTTTCATAATTACACGGGAGTGCATACATTCTGGAGAAAGTATTTTATCTTATAAATATTTCAAATACTGAAAAGAAGTTTGTAGAGAGCAATTACTTCAAAGGGTGAAGATGGGGAGGAAGAGAGAAAACGTTTATTGAGAGCGGCAGGAACACTGAGCGTCTGTATGAATGTGCCAGGCACTCTGTATGGGCTGCTTCTGTCCTACAAAGAGTTCAGCTCAGAGTGGTTAAGCAACCCACCCCGGTCACACAGCCAGCAATCCCGACTCCAGTGTCCACATATAAATCCATCCTACTCAAAGGAGCACGACTGGGGAGGAAGTCGTGTGGCCCGTCAAGATGGTGCACACACCACCTCCAGCACCACAAGGTATAAATGTAACTAGAGCGCACAGTCAGGGACGGGACGGAGTGCCCACAACCAGCCCACTCTCCTCATTCCAGTCAGCTATGTTGTGGCCAGATATAGTGGGGCTCGAGGCACCATTGAAAAGGGGTTCCGGCAAGAGGCCCCATTCCCATGACGCTTGACAAATTTATGAGGGCCGAGGGTGAGGTGGCAGAGAATGCCACCAACAATGAGCAATGTAAGCTTCCTGGTGAAAACCATGAAGCCATGTCAGAAGAAGGCTGCCTGCAGAGCTCAGAGGTTCCTGGCTGAGCTACCTCAGCTCTGCATGAAGCACGCAGCCAGGACCAGGCATTCCTCACGCAGCCTGGTGTCCACAACACCTAGCAAAGTTCCTGCCTCCAGTGTTCGGACTTGCAGGTTAGTTCTTCTGGAACACATTGGGTCACTGAGGAAACAACCTAATGCAAAATGAAAATTAAAACTTGGCCAGACCCCAACAAGTATGAACATCAACCTCTACTTCTTTTTCACACATGCTGTCTTTTTGAACTACTGTGATGAGGTTGCCATAGAAATTCTTAAAGGTGACCCAAAGGTAGTGACTTAATTATTTTCAAAAATAGAAAATGGAATATAATTGTTTGCATTTATTAATTTGGGGAAATCTTTGTAGGAGATTATGGGGGCATTCTTCTTTATGCTTTTAATTACTCATTGCATATATTTCTGTTCAGCTTTTCTTCAGCCACACACACTCACAAAGAGGAAATAAGTTGAAATCGCAGTGAATTAGAAATTGGGGCCCAGAAATTCCACAGGCACTTCTCAATGAACTACAAATAAAAATGTCCTTGGATTAAAAGGTTAGAGTGTGATTTTATAAAAGTTCATACACAGGAAAATGAAAAATGACAAATCTAGAAGGGATAAGGTTTGGTTTTCAGGGCCTGGGGAAAGTAGCAAGGAAAGCCTGAAATCAAAATTTTTTATATAACTATAGAACCATTTTTGTAAAAGCATAAACTTATAAAACAAGTAAATTTTGGGTGCTAGCATTTTTTAAATATACGTTTTTCAGGTTTACTGATAGGAGTGTGAAGTAATTTTATCTCATAAACTCGAGGCAAATAAATTCAAGGTCCAATTAAATATCTATGATTGTAACTCTTCAGGAAATTAATCAATTTTGTAAACGTTTAATTTATTAATCTTTATTGAATGCCTACATTCAAAAAATGGTGCTAGAGCCAAACACATGGTTCTCTAGTTCTGTTTCATTTTCAGAGGGCAAGTGATTACAACCTTGTGACCTGAGAGGGTATTGAAATTTTTAATAAAGGACACTATATACTTGCAAAATTAAATATGAAAAATAATAGGATAATTGTTAACCATTAAAAACTTAACAAATAAATTACAAAGAAGGGCTAAACATGCGTGTGGAGTAGGGAATTGGTGAGAAGTAAGTAATACAAAGAAATGCTATTTAAAGCAGGGGAAGCTATCCCACCTCAGTTTTCAAATGCATGGGTCTCTAGGAATGTTTTGTAATACTATAGTGAGGATATAAAAGATTATCTTAGTCTGAAAGTATATAGAATCAAATATGGAAGTCCAATTCATCCCATCAATTCCATGCCACAGCCCCTCTTGAGAATTAATCATGGTTATAGTTTAGAAAACTTGCTTCTAATTGCTTTTCTATGCTTTTATGCATGATATATCCAATATTCATGTAATTTTTACATGAATTGAAACATATTATACATATTGTGTGAGACTTGCTCTTTTCACTTAATAACAAGTTTTGGAGATCATTCTATACTCAGACTGTTTAAGTTTGCTAAAGGCTGCCAATGCAATATACCAGGAATGTATTGGTTTTTATAACAGGAATTTATTAGGTTAAAAGCTAAGAGTTCCAAGGCTGGGGAAAATGTCCAAGTCAAGGCATCAGGCAAAGCTCTCTCCCCGTAAGCCCGTTGCTGGCGATACTGGACTCCTGCCACATGGCAAGGCACAATGGCAACTCTGCCAATTGGGCTCACTTTCCCCTGGAGCTCAGCTGTGGGTGATAGGCACATGGCAGTGTCTGCTCATCTGTCCCCTCTCCTCCAGGCCTCATTGCTTTCAGCTTTGGGCTGCTCAGTCTGAGGCTTCCCTCTCTCCCGGGTTTGTGGATTTCAACTTCCGGAGGCTTCTGTCTCTCTGGCTTCTCCTCGGCCTGCACCTTGTATTCCTCCATTTTATGGACTCCAGTAAGAGGATTGAGACCCATCCTGGGCTTGCCCTACTGGAGCAATCTAATCAAAGAGCCCTTAACTGATCTAATCTAATCAAAGCATCACAATAGGTTCAATTTAAGAACATAATTTTCTGGGGTCCACATAAAAGTCTCAAACCAATATATTTCACACTCTGAACTCTAAAACTATACCTTCTTTCTATATGTAAAATACATTCATTCCATCACAATATTTCAAAGGTCTGTGAATCATTTCAGTAATAGTATTAACCATAAAATCTCATCAAAATCAGTTATGATCATGTAGTCTGTCTTGGGGCAGAATTTCTCCTCCAGCTCTAGACCTGAGAAACTTAGACAACAAGCTATCTGCTTCCAGGATACAGATGAGAGACAGTCAAGGAAAAAACATTCCCATTGCCACAGGGAGAAATGGAAGGAAAACAGGGGTACGTTTTCCTACCAACAGTCCCTTCAAAGCAATCTAGGCATTTTCTATCAAGCATCTCATAGTTCTTCCCACATAGTCAGTCAATTAGATATTTCCTCACTTTTAGAGTTTGCATAGCAGCACGCACCCCACTGCTGGTATCAAGCTGTATTAGTAAGGTTTCCTTAGAGCAGGGGTTCTTAACAAGGGGTCCATGAGCTTGAATTGAAATTCAAAGAAACATTCTTGTGGAGACTTGTAGGTGCGGGTGTGATATATTTATTAAATAATACACAGTATAGTGTGGACTTAGTAAGGGGTCTGTGGTTTTCACCTGACTGGCAAAGGGTCCGTGGAACAGAAAAGGTTAAGAACCCCTACTCTAGGGAAACAGAACCAACAGAAAATATCTGTAATATCACAAGATTTTATAAAATTGTCTAACGTCACCGTGGGGATGCATGAGCCCAAATTCTGTGGGGCAGGCTGCAAGCTGGGAACTCCAATGAAGGTTTCCAATGAATTCTCCAAGACAGGCCAGCTTGGCAAAAGTAGAGATGAAAACTCTCTCCTTTCTGCCCGTTGAAATCATCACTTCTCCTGGTAAGGCCTTCAACTGACTGGATGACACGTCTCTCATTGCTGAAGGCAATCTCCTCAGGTGCTTACAGATGTAATCAGCCAGAGAGGTAATCAACTTACTGATGACTTAAGTCCACCCAGTGGCAATGAGGCCAGTGCTTGCTTGACCAAACAACTGGACACCATTACATAGCCAATTTGACACATGAGCCTAACCATCTCACACACACACACACACACACACAATATTTTAACCTTGATTATTTTAATGGCTGCAGAGTATACCATAGTACAAATATCAAATCATTTATTTAGCCACTCCTCCATTAATGGGCTTTCAGTTTGTTTCTAGTATTTTACTACAATAATCAATTGACTTATCCATGTGAAAATATATCTGTAGGTAAATGATTCAGAGGTAAAACTTTTAAATAGAAGAACTTAAAAATCAGATAGATATTGCCAAATTTACTTTCATAAAGGTTTAATTACATGTCAACCTACATAAATGTGGCTATTTGTCAACATTCTTGCAAACATTTGATGTTACAAGTATTTTTAATTTTTGCTAAATTGTAACAAAAAATCAAAATTTTAATTTTCATGATTACTAGTGAGAGTAAACATTTATTTATAAGAAGATAATTTGTGTCAAAGAAAATTTCAGTGAAAAGGATTTCATTAAGCTAATATACTAAAGTTGTTTTAGTAAGTGTTTCACTCTGATCAACAGAATACAAGCTTTTAAGGACCAGACTATACATGGGAAACAGATGTCCAAAACAAGGGTAATCTTTGAGTGACAGAATGAAATAGATGACCAAATGGCTCAGCGATCATGACCCCAGAATTTAACAGACCTCAGCTATATGTCTGCGTCCACAAACATATGCTCATATTCTCCAATTTTAAATTTTACTTATTATATAACATGATGGTCAATTATTTACATGACAAAGAATAGGAATCCTCTTTTTGACCATAAGGTGTTCATTGCCTAGCCCAGTTTATGAAATGTATATGAACAAAATCCTTGAATTGAATGGGGGCACATACATGAACTCACAGAAAGAAGACACAGAGATCTTATCTAACATATATTTATAATACTTATGTAGCATTAACTCCCACAGTTTAGCCTGCCATCTCAAAAATGGTGACATGCAAAAATATATGCACGTTACCATGTTCAACATGCATTAACCTTTAATCTATACTTTAAAAAACA
>PVKH010023951.1:0-13738 GCA_004027955.1 Chaetophractus vellerosus
AGGTCATACAACTCAACAATAAAAAGACAAAATATCCAATTCTGGGAGAGTGTGGGAGGTGTATATTTTTTGTGTAACATTTATGTAATCAAGGTATCTTTTAAAAAATAAAAAAAATTATTATATTAAAAAAATGGGCAAAAGACTTGAAAAGACAACTATCCAAAGAAGAAATACAAATGGCAGAGAAACACATGAAAAAATGTTCAACTTCACTAGCATTAGGGAAATGCAAATCAAAATGAGATATCATTTTACACCTATTAGAATCGCTGCTATTAAAAAGTCAGAAAACTGTAAATGTTGGAGAAGATGTAGAGAGATAGGAATGCTTATCCACTTTTGGTGGGAATGTAGAATGGTACAGCCACTGTGTAGGACTGTTTGGCAGTTCCTAAGAAAGTTGAACATAGACTTGCCATGGGACCTAGCAATATGATTGTTAGGTATATAACCAGAAGAATGGAGAGCATTGACACAAATAGGTAACTTCACAACAATGTTCATAATAGCATTATTCATGAAAGTCAAATGTTGGAAAGAACCCAAATGTTCATCAACTGATGAATGGATTAATAAATTGTGGAGTATACACATGATGGAATATTATATAGGAGTAAGAAGTAATGAAGTCATGAAACATATGACAACCTAGATGAACCTAGAGGGCATTATGTTGAGTGAAGCATGCCAGACACAAAAGGACAAATTCTGTATAATTGACCTTTTATGAACTAAACATATTAGGTGAAATAAAAATATGTTATGTGAAATATGAATATGGGTATAATTGCATATAAAAATCATTTTTCTTTGAAGATGAACAAATGTAAATTAATACTACAAAATGTCAATATCAGACCAAAAAAAACAAACCATTATACTAAGTGGAGACTAGACACTGAATACTACATATTTTATGATTCCATTTATATAAAATGTGAATAAAATCAATTTATAAAGATGAAATGAGATTAGTACTTATATAGGTCTGAGTAAGAAATGCTAAGGAGTGTGGAATCTTTCTTTTTGGAGTATGAAATTGTTCTAAAGTTTTTGAGATGATGAATGTACAACATTATAATTATACTAAAATCATCACTTATATATTCTGAATATAATAGCCAGAAGCAGAAGCGATATACAATGGTTGAAGCATAGAGAGATTGAGAGGTGAGGAATTTTGTGTATTCATCTGTTTTTTGTTTATTATTATTATCAAAATAATGAAAATGCTCTAATAATGATTGAAGTAATGAATGCAGAACTATGTGATTAGAAAAAATACCACTAATTGTACACTTTAGAAGAATTGTATGTTTTATGAATTGTATTTAATAAAATTGATTCATTTTTAAAAATCCCATCAAGCTATTTTGTAGATGCCAAAAGACTGATTCTAAAGTTTGTAGGGAAAGGTGAAAGATTTAAAATAGCCAACATAATACTGAAAAAGAAGAATAAGTTTGGAGGACCAACACAAGCTGATTTCTAGATTTACTATAAATCCACAGTAATGAAGATTTCATGGTATGGGTGAAAGAATAAATATATAGTTCAATGAAACATAATAGGTTGCCTAGAAGTAAAACCACATAATTTTACTCAATAAATCTTTAATGAGGTGACAAAGACAGTTCAATGGAGAAAGGATAGTTTATTTAACAATAGGTGCTGGAATAATTGGGCAGCCATATGCTAAAAAAAAAAAAAAAAAGAAAGAAAACGACACAGATTTTACATGTTCAAAAAATTTAACCTGAAAAGGATGATAAACTGTAGCTGTTGGGCAGTTTGATGTAATTATGAATTCCAAAAATCTATATTAGATTATGCTTGTAGACTGATCTGTTAATCTGGGCATGATTGGGTTATGATTAGGGTGTTCACTGGGCTACATCAGTGGGGCATTGAGCCCCACCCCTTGGTGGATGGGGGAATCGGATATAAAAGGCAAGGCAAAGGACAGAGGAAGCAGTTTTTTTTGAGAAGCAGTTTTGATGTTGGAGTTTTGATGTTGGAGAGAAGGCCCCGGGAGAAGAGAAGGGAGCCGTTTGCCTGATAGTCTAACGCTGGCTTTGTGGAGAGTTGCAAAGCCTAGAGAGCCTCATGGTCTACGGATGGCCTTGTGGAAGAAACAGTAGCTAAGCCTGGAGAGATGCAGCTCCGGGAAGAGAGGAACCCAAGAAGCCTGAACCCTGGCAAACATTGGTAGCTGTCTTGCTCCAAAATGTGACAATGGACTTTGGTGAGGGAAGAAACTTATGCTGTATGGCCTGGTAACTGTGGACTTCTACCCCAAATAAATACTCTTTATAAAAATCAACTGATTTTCTGGTATTTGCATCAGCACCCCTTTGGCTGACTATTACATAAACCTAAATGTAAAATGAAAAACTCTCAAACATCTAGAAGAGAACATAGGAGAAAATCTAAGTTACTTTGGTTATGGTGATAATTTTTAAACACAACATTAAATCTGTTTTAACACTAAGAGAATGGGCCATGAAAAGAGAAAAAAGATAAGATGGAATTTATTAAGATTAAAAATTTCTTTTTGGAATAAAAAAGCAAAAAAAAAATCATAGAACTACACAATGCAAAGAGTGAGCCCTAATTTAAACTATGGACTATAATTAAGAGTATAATTAATAATACTGTTTCATCAATTGTAACAATGGAACTATACAAATGAAAATGTTCATAACAGGGAAGACTGTTTAAGGGAAAGAAAATTCAAGCCACAAAACTGGGAGAAATATTTTCAAAATACATATCTTATAAAGGACTTATATCCAAAATATACAAAGAACATTTAGAACCCAACAATAAGAAAACAAAAGAAAAACTAATTAAAATATGGGCAAAAGATTTGAAAAGTCATCCCACAAGATATTCAGATGGCCAATAACCTTATTAAAAGAGATCCAATGCCCCCACTGCAATGAGCAGATGCCACAAGCCAGCAGATGCCGCAGCCTATGGGGAGTGGATGTGGCTCACTCCATTGGGCACTCGCCTCTCATGTGGGAGGTACTGGGTTTGGTTCCTGGTGCCTTCAGGAGTAAGCAAGCAAACAATGAGCAGACAGATAAGCCATCTGGGGAAAGGGGGTCAGGGAGTTAAAGAAAGAAAAAAAAGGAAGCTCAATATCAATATTAGGGGAGAAATGTAAACTGAAATAGCAATGATACTTCATACAATGGAATACTATTCAGTGATTGAAAGGAATGAACTATAAATTTTTGCAACTCTTTGCATGTAACTTTCTCAAGTAATATTTCCTGAAGATCCTTCTATACAATATTTAGCATTATTCTTATTCCATATTATTAACATTTTGCATTAGTATGGAACATTTGTTACAATTAATGAACCAATACTGATGAAATGTTATTAAGGAAGTCCGTATATTATTCATATTTCCTTTGTTTTTGCTAATGTTCCTTTTTTGTTCCAGGAACCCATGGAGGATACGACATCACGTGTAGTTGCATGTCATCCTAAGCTCCTCTTGGTTGTGACAGTTTCTCAGATCCCCTTGTTGTAAATAATGTTGACAGTTTTGAGGAGTACTAGTCAAATATTTTGCAGAATGTCCCTTTATTGGTATTTTTTTGTTTTCTTCATGACTAGACTGGGATAATATATTTTGGGGAGGAAGGAAACAGAGGAAAAGTGCCATTTTTATGACATCATATTGAGGGTAATTTTTTTATTCTGACTTTAAGGACTTGACTGAAGTAGTATTTCTTAGGTTTCTCCACTGTCTGGTTACTCTCTTCCCCCTTTTCAATATGGTAGCGTATAGTATGCTACTTTCAATTAGAGAAAGAGAAAGAAAATGTACGTGTGTGTATGGAAATATGTGTGTGTAGTATGCATGTGTATTGTATATATCACTCATACACATAAATACTCTACTTTTTTTCAGAGGGAAACAATGAGATGAGAAACTAAGTAGTGGCAATGATTGCCTATAGTGAAGAGAGAGAATGGGTGAAGTTTGGAGGGGTGAGGTTTTGGCAAATTTGAAATTTAGTCTTATTATATATTGTTTTATATTTAACTTTAAAGCTATTTAAATATCTACATAATTTTAAAAAGTCAAAATTTTTAAAAACAAAGAAATCCTTAAATTGAAAGGAACAAATTAGCCTAGCTGTATATCAAGTTGTTGGTATAGCTATGCAGAGAAGACTTATTTCCAGTAAAGAGAAGTATTTCAAGAGAAGAAATATATTTGAAACACACAGTATTTGGGCTGCTCATCCTTAGCAGAATTTATTCTAAAACTAAAAGAAATCAAATCACCTAATCTTCATTCAGTTATCTTATTCTTGGTAATAATATGGCTGTTATTTTTAAACTAAGATAGATAAATTATTAGTTGATAGGTAGATGATAGAGATGATAGATAAAGAGAGAGAAAGAGAGAGAGACCTAGATGATAGATAAATTTAGATAGGTAGGTAGATGAGTGGATGGATAGATGGATGGATGAATAGATGAATGAAATGAGAAACAAACAATATCTAACATCCTGAATATACTAGATTTTAAGGGAAAAAAAAGAGATACAAAGATTAAATTAAAACAGAATAAGTAAAAAGATAATCTGTAATTTGAATAGGAAAGACTAGTAGAAACTCATGATTTATTTTCTTTCTAAATATTATATCTTTTTTCAGCTTTTTCCATCAAAAAGCATTAACGCAATGGGACTCAGTTGCAATTTGTACAATTAGTACTCATATTGTGGTTTCTAAATATCTTTTTAATTAAGAGGATAAATAGTTGAATCCATGTTCTGTGCAGGAAATGCAAATGTGAGCCTTGATAATGTTGTTTCTGGAATCAATAAATTATCATCCCTACCCCAATCAAGATGGTGGAATGAGATATTTCAGGGTTCTGTCCCTCACCATAGAAGCTTTGAACAACTAGCAAGAACTGGAAGAATATCTTTCCAAAATCTTCAGAGAACAGTTAAAGGACTTAAGTAGCAGGGAAAGCACAGAATCAAGAAAAAGGAAACTTAAAAGCCAAAAGATCTCAGGTGCTCTTTCTAGGCCCTCATCCAGTCCTCACAAGCTTGACATGGACCCAGTCCATATTCCTAGTACAGATACTTGGTCCTGGTGCTGGGGGAGCTGAGTATCCCTCATGCAATACTGAGAACATGTATACCTGGTCCATTCTGTCTAGTGGTAGCCTGAGAGATTTACTGTCCCAGAACTTGTCCTGGGACAACTTGTCCTGTGGATAGAAAGCAGCTCACCAAGCTCTCCTACAGAAGGCTGTGGGAGAGCAGTCAAGTCATGCTGCCTGGAGCAAGGGATTGGTGGCTGTAGGACATATATTACTGTGCCTGGGACTGTGAGGAACCTGTTTCTTGAAAGAGGGAACATTTGTATCTGTGTAGCTGGGGAAATTCCTTGGTCCACACTCTAATGCCTAAAAAAAGAGCATTTTGGCTTGAAGCTAATCTCCAAACTGATTTTATGGATTAAACTGGAAGGAGAGCACTCACACAGGTCAAACTGCAAAGATTGAGAAAGATGTTCTCTTTTTCCCCTCCTTCTTCTTTATTTTTTGTTAGCTCCTGGTATTCAAGATATACTGTGCCATAACACAGTTTAAGGAACAGATACCTCAGAGCCTGACTTGCAGCAATAACATATGAAAATAGCAAAATGCCTAGGTTTCAACAAAAGATTGCAAAACATACAAAATAAAAGAAAGTGAAAGCCCAGGCAAAGAAGAAGATTAACACAACAGAACCCATTAATGAGGATGTTCAGACATGGGACATCCCAGGCAAATACTTTTTTAAAAAAAGAAATCATCCTAAATAAGCTCAAAGTGCTAAGGGACAACATGGGAAAATAACAAAAATGATGAGCACAAAATATCATCAGAGAAATGGAAATTATGAAAAGAGAACAAAGACCAGAGTAACAAAAATTAAAAAAATATCTAAACAGGTGACATCATCACATGGCAATGTAAGACATCCCCTGGGAAAACCTCCCCAGAGATTTAGTTAATAAAAGGACAAATCTCACTTGCTTAGAACTCTGGAGGATGATAGACACTGGAGAAGGACTCCACAAATAATGAATTGAAGAAGCAGAAAAATCTCATTATGGAGAATTCTGTCCCAAACTGCCAGTCAGTTCCCATCTGTCTTCCCCTAACTTGTCTCCACAGAGCTTGGGAGTCATAGAGGCAGCACAGCCTGGGTCCTTCACACCATAGACAGATACTGTAGAGCAACTCACAGAAGCAAGTTAGAACTCCACGCATATCCAAGCACAGTGATGTAAGTCCACAGAGAACCAGGGCAGACAACAAGGTGCTAAGGAGTGCAGCAGAAAAAGGGGAGAAGAGGCAGAGGCAGTTCAGTGGAAAGACTTTTAAGAACATTGTGCCCTCACACAAGCATTTCAACTGGCTGGACCACTTAAAGGCAAAACAGACTTTTCTGAAATGACCCACCTTTCTGGATTGATCCCATCTGGCTCCCCAAGGTAGAATGCCCTAATGGGAAGAAACTGTAGGCAGAATAGCCTCACAGAAAAACTGGGGGTGGGGTAAATGAACTTCCGTAAGATAGGATGGGCCCCAGAACTGAAAAATGGGGCACTGAGTGAAGGAGAGATTTCAAGCAAATAATGGGAGCTGGAGATAAAAGTCCAAACAAAAACAAACAGAGCAGATCAAGATTCATAGAGAAGGAACAGAGGAAAGGAAGCTGTCCCCTGGAGATGAAACAATTACACACCAAAATGCAACCTTAAAAATTGTACTACATATCCAGAACAAGAATCAGTTGAAGAAGAGCTGACAAAATCTGAATAGTTAAACATGGGCTACTATAAATGTTTAGGATAAGATAAAGCAAGCATCAAAGAAGAGCCTCAACATAAAAACAATCAACAATAAAACTCTAGACAAGACGGAGAAACAGACCTTCAGAGTTAACTCATCAAGATAATTAGATGACTAGAAATCAGAAAAAAATTACAAGCCATACTAAGAAACAGGAAGATATGGCTCAGTTAAGGAAACAAATTAAAATTTCAAAGGAGAATTAGAAGGTGGAACAACTATACAAAGAAGTTCAAAACTAAATCAATTCAAGGAGATGAAGGAAAATATGCATAAAGAGATAAAGGATATTAAGAAGACAATGTGTGGGCATAAAGAAGAATTTGAAAGAATAAAAGAAACATAACAGAACTTATGGGGATGAAAGGCACAATAGTAGAGATTAAAAATACACTAGTGGTATAAAAGCAGATCTGAAGAGGCAGAAGAAAGAATCAGTGAACTAGAAGAGAAAACAATTGAAAGCATACAGTCAAAGGAAAGATAGAGAAATTGAACAGTATCTCAGGGATTTGGGTGACAACATGCCATTGCTATCCCAGAAGGATAAAAGAAGGAAAAAGGATAGAAAGAATATATGAGGAAATAATGGCTGAAAACTTCCCAACTCTTATGAAAGACAAATATACATGTCCAAGAAGTACAACATATGTCAAACAAAATAAATACTCAGAGACACATACTAATCAGAATGTCAAATGCCAAAGATAAAGAGAGAATTGGGAAAGCAACAAGAGAAAAGTGATTAATCATATACAATCCTCAATAAGACTAAGTGCCAACTTCTCACCAGAAACCTTGGAAGCAAGAAGGCAGTGATATAATATATTTCCGATTGTGAAAAAGAATGTCAGCCCAAAATTCTTTATCTAGCAAACTGTCCTTCAAAAATGTTGGAGAGTTTAAAATATTCATAGAAAGACAGAAATTGAGAGTTTATCAACAAGAGAGCTTCCCTACAATAATTACTAAAGGGAATTCTGCAGGTTGAAAGGAAAAGACAGGAGAAAGTGGCTTGAAGTAGTGTGAAGAAATGAAGATCCTCAGTAAGGGTAAATAAAAGTATAAAGGCAAAACTCAATATTATTGTACCCTCAATATACAAATCTACTCTTTAATTCATAAAATAATCAAAATACCATTGCACAAGGACATATTACATATTTCCTGATGACAGATGTGTAAAATGCAAAGTGGTAAAGTGGAACAAAAACAACATGAAGAGAGGAAACAGCTGGATATATTAGTGGTGAGCATTTATGCTATTGAAACTAAGTTGGCATCTTTTCAAATTACAAAGTTATAGATGTAGTTGTGTAATAAAAACCACAGGGCAACCACAAAGAAAGTATTTTGAAAATATAAAATAAGAGAAATAAGAAGAGGATCAGTTACATCGCTAAATATTAACTCTACAGAAAAGGAGTTTGCAAAAAGGAAAATAAAGAGAAAACAAAATATGACATATAAAAAACAAAGAACAAAATGGTTGAAGTACTGCCTTTATAGTAATAACACTGAATGTTAATGTATTAAACTACCCAATCAAATGACACAGGTTAGCAGAATTGATTTTAAAAAAGAAGGATTCAGCTATATGTTGTATTCAAGAGATTCACCTTAGACCCAAAGACACAAATTGGTTAAAAGTAAAAGGATGGAAAAAGATATTCCATGCAAATAATTACCAAAAAAGAGTTGGGGTAGCTATACTAATATCAGACAAAATAGACTTGAAGTCAAAAGCTATTATTATAGAGATGAATATGGAAATTATATATTAATAAAAGGGGCAATGCAGCAAGAAGAAATAACAATCATAAATGCTTATGTACCTCCTAATTACAATGCCAAAATACAAGAGGCAAACACTGCCATAACTGATGGGAGAAATAGACATTTTTATAATAATAGTTGGCAACTTCAATACACCATTTTCATCAATAGATAGAACATCAAGATGGAAGATCAATAATGAAACAGAAAACTTGAATAACAGGATAACTGAACTAGACCTAACAAACATACAGAATAGTGCACTCTAAAACACCAGAATATATATCCTTCTCAATTGCATGGATCATTCTACAGGATAGACCACATGTTGGGTCACAAAAAAATCCTCAATAAATTTAGAAAGATTGAACCCATACAAATCATTTTATATCACAATCATGGAATGAAGTTGGAAATCAATAACAAGTGAAGAACTGTACAATTCATAAATATATGCAAGTTAAATAATACACTCAAACAATTAGTGGGTCAAATGAGAAACTGTAAGAGAAATGAGTAAATATCTTGAGATGAATGAAAATGAGAAGACAACACACCAAAACTTATGAGATACAGTGAAGCTAGTGCTGAGAGGGAAATTATTAGCCCTAAATGCTTACATTAAAAAAAAGAAGAGGCCCGGCTAGATAGCTCAGTGGATAAAGAGCTCGCCGGTGTACCACATGGGAGGCCCCGGGTTTGGTTCCCGGGGACCTCTCCGAAGCGGGCAGACGGCCTTGAGAAAGGCAAGCCGCCGTGGGCGGGCCAGAGCCGCCGTGGGTAAGGCAGAAAGCCACCACGGGCAGGGCGGAGCCCCCACGGGTATGGCAAAGTCACCCGTGAAAAGCGGAGCTGCCGCCTGCGAACTGCGGAAGCCGAGCAGCCCGCAAAAAACATGGAGGACTGCTGCCCGCAAAACATGGAGCGAAGCCGCCTGTGGGAATGGAATGGAGCCACCCTCAAACGGAGCGAGCCGCCGCCGTGGAGGGCCTACTCGGCGCGTCGCCGCGGGGATGGGGGAAGACAAGAAGCAGACATAGAAAAACACAGAAGAATGGCCACACAGCAAGAGCAAGCAGAAAGGGGGGGGATATGTAATAAATAATAAATAAATCTTTAAAAAAAAAAAAAGAAGAAGAAGAAAGAGGTAAAATCATAGACCTAACTGTATACCTGGAAGAACTGAAAAAAGAACAGCAAACTAATTCAAAAGCCAACAGAATTAAAGAAATAAAAAAGATTGCAGCAGAAATAAATGAAATCAGGAATAAAAAAATAATGGGGGGAAATAACAAAGCCAAAAGTTGGTACATTGAAAGGTTTAGTAATATTGCTCATCCTGTGCTAGACTGACAATGAAAAAAAAGAGAGAAGAAACAAATACAATCAGAATTGAAAGGGGAGACATTACTTTTGATCCCACAGAAATGAAAAAGATCATAAGTGGACACTATGAACAACTGTATGCCAACAAATTAGACAACCTAGATGAAATATATTAACTCCTATAAATACACGAACAACCTATACCGAGTCTGGAAGAAATAGAAGACCTTAACATACCTATTACAAGTTAAGAGATTAAATCAGTCATCAAAAATCTACCCCCACGCATACCCCCAAAAAATTCCTGGAGCAGAGAGCTTCACAGATGAATTCCACCCATCATTCCAAGAAGAACTAATACCAATCCTGCTCAAATTTTTCCAAATAATTGAAGGCACGGGAAAACTAACTCATTCTGAGGCCCATATCACCCTAATACCAAAGCCAGAGAAAGATATGCAAGAAAAGATAATTACAGACCATTTTCTCTTATGAATATCGATGCAAAAATCCTCAGCAAAATACTTGTAAACCGACTCTAACAACACATCAAAAGAATTATATACTATGATCATGTGGGTTTTATCCCTGGTATGCGAGGTTGTTCAAAATAAAATACATCAGTAAAGTGAACGTGAAAAACACGATTATCTTAATTGATGCACAAAATGCATTTGACAAAGTCAGCATCCTTTCTTGATAAAAACACTTAGAAAAGTTGGAATAGAAGGAAATTTCCTCAACATGATAAAGAACCTATATGAAAACCCACAATTAACATCAAACGCAACATGAAAGACTGAAATCTTTTCTTCTAAGATCTGTAACAAGACAAGGATGCCCACTCTCACCACTATTATTCAAAAGTAATGGAGGTCCAGCCAGAGCAATTAAGTAAGGAAACAAGAAAAAAGGTATCCATGTATATATACATGAAGAGATATTTTTCCAATATAGAATAGCTATACTTACTTATAAATCTCCCAATTATGATTCTTCTACTTCTTTTATTTGAACCCGTAACTTCAAAATTCCTGGTTAAGTATATTTCTCAGAGGCTAAAACTCTGTGGATTTTTCCTATGCTGGCTGAGCCCTGAAATCCTGCAGTTATGCAGCCAAATCCTATTCACAGTTCTTTGGGCCTGTCCTGGACAACTAACAAAATGTTGATGATGGACCAGCCCCATCCAATAAGCAAGGAGTATCTTTGACTGCAAACAAAACAATTCTATCCACCTGTCCCATGATATCTACATCCCTTCTCAGCCTGAAGGAGTCAGAGTAGACATTGTTTCAAATCCCTCAAGACTGAGGAATGAACAAAAATAAGGAGGTAGTGTAACCACTGACTAAAGCAGATTTATTGTTATTGTAATTATTATCTTGTAATAATTGAGTAACTTGGAACACCGATATAAAAATAATTTTTAAATATTAAACGGCATCCAAATTGGAAAGAAGTAAAACTTTCACTATTTGTAGATGACATGAACCTATACACAGGAAGTCTTGAAAAATTGACAACAAATCTCCAGAGTTAATAAATGAATTCAGCAAATTGGCAGGCTAAAAGATCAACACACAAACATCACTAGTGTTTCTATACACTAGCAATGAGCAATCTGAGGAGAAAATCAGGAAAAATATTTTTACAATAGCAACTAAAAAAATCAAATGTTTATAAATATATTTAACCAAGGATGTAAAAGACTTGTACTCAGAAAACTATAAAACATTGCTAAAGCAATAAAAGAAGACCTAAATAAATGAAAGGACAACCCATGTTCAAGGATTGAAAGACCAAATATTGTTGAGCTGTCATTTCTACAATTCTAAACCAAATGATTTACAGATTCATCGCAATCCTAGTCAAAAATTCCAGCAGCCTACTTTGCACAAATAGAAAAACCAATTACCAAATTTATGTGGAAGGTAAGGATTCCTAAATAGCCAAAGACAGCTCGAAAAAGAGGAACAAATTTGGAGAACCCACACTTCCTTATTTTAAAGCATATTACAAAGCTACAGTGGTCAAAATAGCACAGTACTGGCATAAGGATAGATATATCGATCAATGGAATTAAATTAAGAGATCAGAAATAGACCCTCATACAAATGGCCAATTGATATTTAACAAGGCTGCCATATCCACTCAATTGGGAAAGAATGGTCTCTTGAACAAATGGTGCTGGGAGAACTGGATACCCACATACAAAAGAATTAAAGAGGACTCCAATCTCACACCATATACAAAAATTACTCCAAATAGCTCAAAGACCTAAATATAAGAGTCAGAACTATAAAAAAAAATCCTAGCAGAAAATTTAGGGGAGTGTCTTCAGTATCTTGTATTAGGCAATGGTTTCATAGACTTTATATCCAAAGTATAAGCAATGAAAGAAAAATTACATAAATAGGACCTCTTCAAAATTAAAAACTTTTATGCATCAAAGGGATATATATTACTCAATGGGAGAAACTATTTAGAAACCATATTTCCAATAAGGGTTTAATATCCAGAATATATAATGAAATTTTACAACTCCACAAAAACCAACCCAATTTAAAAATTGGCAAAAGACTTGAATTCACATTTCTCCAAAGTGAATATACAAATGGCTATAAAGCACATGAAAAAATGCTGAACTTTTTTCATTAGCTATTAGGGAAATGCAAATGAAAACCACAGTGGGATATCATTTCACACCCACTAGAATGGCCACTATTTAAAAAAAACACAGAAAATGACAAGTGTTATAGAGGATGTGGAGAAATAGAACAGTCATTCTTTGCTAGTGGGAATATAAAATGGTGCAGCTGCTGTGGAAACAGAACTCAGGAATCTAAGTATAGAATTACCATTAAGACCAAGCAATCCCACTGATAGGTGTATACCCAGAAGGATCAAAAGCAGGTACTCGAACAGATATTTGCACACTTATGTTCATAGCAGCATTACTCACAATTGCCAAGTGTCTATCAACCAATGAATGAATAAACAAAATTGGTATATACACGCAATGGAATATTATATTGAGTTGTATAAAGGAATAGAATCTTGATGCATGTGACAACGTGGATGAACCTTGAGGACATTATGCTAAGTGGAATAAGCCAGACACAAAAGTATAAATATAGTATGATCTCACTGATTTGAACCAATTATAAAAAGCAAACTCATAGGGTTAGAATATAGAACATAGGTTACAGGGGATAGGTTGGTGGTAGAGTATGGTGAGCTGATGTTTAATTTGTGTAGAATTTCTATTTAGGTTGATTGTAAAAGTTGGGAAATGGATGATGGTGATTGTAGCACATTATTGTGAGTGTAATTAACAGCACTGAATTGTGTATGTGAATGCAGCTGAAAGGGGAAGTTTTGAGTCACATATTACTAGAATAAAAGAAGATAAAACATGGGACTGTTTAACAGTGAACTCAGTTGTGGACAATGGACTAGGGTTAATAGTACAAGTATAAGAATGTTCTTTCATGAATTATAACAAATGTATGACTCTAATACAAGGTGTTAATAATAGGGTGGTATATGGAAAAATACACCTAATAAAAACTATGGACTATTATTACTAGCACTATTTTAATTCTCATTCATCCATTGTAACAGGTACCACAGAAAGGCAAAGTGTCACCAGTAGGGGGATATATGGGAAAGCTGTATTGTTTACATAACTTTTGTTTTTCTAACATAATCACATTTATTTTACAGGGTTTTTTTTTTT
>PVKH010023952.1:0-13737 GCA_004027955.1 Chaetophractus vellerosus
CAACTTGGTCTATGGCTAACCATGGCTTGAGTCATTTAAAAAAAAAAAAAATCTGGAAGAATTTTTGTTATTACGTTCAAATCCAGAGCAGTGAGTGGCTAGAAGGACTCTAGTAAAGTAGATGTAGGCTGAATATGGAAAATTAACTGTTCTCCTTTGCCCACTAAAACTATGACCATGTCTAAAACCCCATCAATCCAGAACCTCATAGATATTAAAGTTGTCTCTCAGGTGCAAGCAAGGAAGATCTTTAAATAAAATGTGTAATGTGCCCTACCTGTTTCTTCAGGCTGGCAGCCATTATACATGTTACCACCTGAAGCCCTGCTGAGTATAATGGCAGAAGGGGAG
This sequence comes from Chaetophractus vellerosus, assembly GCA_004027955.1. Classification (NCBI taxonomy): domain Eukaryota; kingdom Metazoa; phylum Chordata; class Mammalia; order Cingulata; family Chlamyphoridae; genus Chaetophractus; species Chaetophractus vellerosus. Next base: position 352 of record PVKH010023952.1, read on the forward strand.
TTTGTCAGCTTAAAATAAATTCTGAAATTAGATGTTCTTTTTAAATAGTAAAAAAAATAAAAAATAAAAAAAAAACCTCTGCCCTGCCATTCAGTTTGATGACAGACCATTTGACAGCAAGGCATTGCCACTTATATTAAATGTCCATAAAAGTAAAAAATAAGTTGATTTTAGATTAAAATTTTGTTATACAAATTTTAGCAATTTGTTAGATGAAAGGAACACAAAAGTCATTGGAGATGGGCTAAAAGCCTAAACATAATGGTTTCAGTGGAGAGATAATTGGTGATGTTTAAAATCAGAAATGTTTAAGAAAACCATATATTTGCATAAAAATAGCAGAAAACTTGTCAAATTTCCAACAGATGCATAATCTTTTATCATTTGTGCTCTGACTGTGATAAATGACTTTATTAGAGGGCATGAGAGAACCCAGGCCATGCTAGGCTAACAGAGTTATTCTTTTACATTTCAGTCCTTAAAACAGGACATTCACACATAGATCTCTGAGACCATGCATTGAAGAGAACAGACCTTGAAAATACATGGAGGAGGAGAACAGATAGAGGGTGCAACTTGGAGGTAATGAATCCTGAGCCCAACTGTCTCCAACCTGGTGATGACTTCTTTTAGAGCAGGGTCTCAGACTGATGGTTCTTAAGCCACATTTTATTTGCCTAACAGAATATTTTCAAAAAAGTCTAAATTTGAATTTCTAATGCAGTGAGAGCATATCCTTTCCAATTTGCCAAAGTTCTCTATGACTCTGCTATTTTTTTTACTGTGATTCAAAAATTATTTACTTGCTTGATTCCTAAAGGTATTTGATTTTAGCCCTGGTATTAGAAAGAAATGTCTAAAGATTTGAAGAATCAACTGTCAAAAATGTAAAAGTTTGAAAGTATTATTGCCAGTTGGGTGTAAGAAAGTAGCCAATATCATAACTATTGGTTGGACTACAGATTTGTAAACCATTTTTTGAAGGGCAATTAGATCGGCAGTATGTATCAGGAAGTAAAATGTGCATATATTTGATACAAGGTGTCTAATTCTACCTTAAAGAAATACTTGAATTAGAACTCAAAGTTTTATGTTTAAGGATGTTTGTTGCAACTTTATTGTAGAAAAATCTTGAAATTGACTTAAATATCCATCTCTGAGAGAGATTATATAAATATGCTAAAGCTATATTATGGGAAATTATGCAGGATTTATAAAGAAGGAGGTAAGCCTATGAATACTTTCCTGGGAAATGCTCCAGCATACATAGATACTACAAAATTCAGGTCAGGCTAAGTGAATAATATAAGCTCATTTATTTGAAATATGCATAGGTGTGCATTTACATACATTTGAATGTTTATACATAGAACAGTAAGTAGAGAATTGGAACAATATATACCAAACCCTCATATCTTATATATAACTAGAGAATGACCTAAAACATTTTCTATATTTTAGACCCAGTACTCAATTTTCTTTATAGTTTTATAATGAGAACGCACTTGTATACTGATAGTAGAATATAATAATAATTATTAATAAAGGAATGAAAATATGCATAATTATCAATTCCTATATTAAGGTGTTCCTAGAATTCTCTCCTTGTGTCTTAATCCTAACCCCTGCCTTCCCAACAAGTTAACTCATTTCTCCCATCTTTCAGGTTTTAATGCATTTTATATTCTCAGGGAAATCTCTGCTAATTCCCTGACATACAACATACTGTATTTTCCATCATAGCTATCTTCTATAGTAGAATGAATATTCCATAAGTTCTGAAAACATGCCTTTACTGTTGTCCCATTATTCTCTTGAAAAACAAGGTCTTTGAGTGACAATGTCCCATTTAGGAGGAAGAGCTGCGACACATGCTGGGTAGTTGTGTGAGCTCCATTAGAGAAGTTTTATATTCTGCCTTCCTAACATGAGGCAAACTTACTTCGTAGCCAAGTCCTGATATGCTCTGGCTGGGAAGAATTAATGATTTTATCAGAGCATTCATGGATCAATAAATCTTACCTCACTTTTATGGAATTGAATACAAAATCCTCTTGAAAAGGAATATGTAGGGGCCGGATGTGGCCCAGTTGGTAGGGCGCTGGTTTACCACATGGGAGGTCCCGGGTTCAGTTCCCGGTGCCTGCTCGAGCCGGCAGACTGCCTTGAGAGGGCAAGCCACCATGGGCAGGGCAAAATCGCCGCGAGCAGGCAGGCCACTGCGCGGTGAGCTGACTCGGTGGGTCGCCGCAGCGGGGGGAGATGAGCAGACACAGAAGAACGCAAAGATGAACACAGCAAGAACAAGCAGAAAGGTGGGGATATATAATAAATAAAAACTAAATCTTTAAAAAAAAAAAAAGAAAAGGAATGTGTAAAAATGTAGATGAGGGACCCGGCTAGATAGCTCAGTGGATAAAGAGCGTGCTGGGGTACCACATGGGAGGCCCTGGGTTTGGTTCCCGGGGACCTCTCCAAGCAGGCAGACAGCCTTGAGAAAGGCAAGCCGCCATGGGCGGGGCAAAAGCTGCCGTGGGCAGGGCAAAAAGCAGCCACGGGCAGGGCGGAGCCCCCACGGGCATGGCGAAGTCACCCGTGAAAAGCGGAGCTGGTGCCTGCAAAACATGGAGCGGAGCCGCCCGTGAAAACGGAATGGAGCCACCCACGAATTGAGCGAGCCGCCACGGCGGAGGACCGACTTGGTGCGCCACCGCAAAGACGGGGGGAGACAAGAAGCAAACATAGAAAAACACAGAAGAATGGACACACAGCAAGAGCAAGCAGAAGGGGGGGGTATGTAATAAATTTTTAAAAAAGTAGATCAAAGTGAGAATAGGAAAGAGTAAAGGAATAGAACAATATCACAAACTTCACAAGCATTCATGAAACAGCAATTGGACCTCATTTTGAATTATTATCAATTATTGAGGCTTACATAATGTGCAACCCATTCGGATATGTATTGAAGTATAATTAAACATTCATCCATGCATATATTTATTAATTAATACTCATTTTAAAGTGTTTCAGATAGTTTAGGTTTTTGACAGAAGAAAAAATTCAGACAGTCTGGGATTTAATGTAGTATTTCTCTTTTATAGAATGTATCAGTTTCTTAGGGGGAAAAGAAATCCCAGAGCTTCTTGTCTCAAGTTTTTGAGGCAAACCCAGAGTTACACTGCTCCCATTCATGTTCCAGTGGCTATATTGCTTTCATTCATATGTGAGTTTTACTGACTCATTTTATTTAATGTTACAGCCCATACTAAAATGCACTCACAAAAATTCTTATACTTTATATTTGCTAAATACCATATGTGTTATTGCTGTTTGAGAATTCAGTTAGCAAATACTTTTTAGGCAACATTCCTGGCCTTTGGTTACTACCACCAGATTATATCTAATTTACATTTGTAATTTATTTTTATCTGCCACTTCTCCATATGCAGCCATTTATCACAATTACTATGTCATATATCAGCCAAAGCATAACTGGACTTGGCTATCAAGTATGTTCACCTGATGTTATAAAGGCAGAAAGCCCAATGGACCCAATCCTGCTCCCTCATTAGCACATGTGTATACCTAGAGTGCACACCAGCTCTTCTTTCCAAATCTCAAGTCCTACAAGCACCATGTTTTTTCAACATTAACATTGATGTCTCAAAGTTGTTGTTTTGGTTTTTTTTAACAGCTTCCCATAATCTGTGTGAGCTACATTCTGGTTAACAAACACTTTATCTATGCTTTTATAAAGTCTTACCTATTGCTAATTTTCCTTGGAAGACAGGGTGGCAATACCTTAAAACATACCTTAGTATACAGAGCTCTCTCTGATAATATTATTGTATTTAATCAAATGACAAAATTAGGATCCAAATTTAAAGCTGATAAAACAAAAACAATGTGAGAGTTCTTTTGGCATAGTATAAGAAATTTTTGAAAGTATTAATTATTGTCACCTCAAAAACAAAAAACAAAAAAGTACCTAATAACAAAAATGAGGAAAACAGAGAGAGATAAAGAGAGAGAAAGGTAAACACTTCATTTCTGTAACTCTAAATGAAAACCACATCTATGTCAGTGATGGCAACACATCAAAGGAAAATTAATTAAGAACTTATAAAATTCAAAAGTTAATGTCTCATTTTCCTTTGATAAATAATATATATACTTATAATACTAGATAAATAAAATAAGTTATAACAATCTGTCAATGTTGATTTAAAGTACCACACTGTTTAAATAGTTTCTTTGTGACTTAAAAAAAAAAAAGCAATAGATTTATGAGCTCTCAATTCAATTCTATTTGCCTAATATCTACCCTTGTGCCAGTACCATGCTGTTTTGATTACTATGGCTTTATAATAAGTTAATATTGGGAAGTGTGAGTCCTCCAACTACATTCTTTTTTTTTTTTTTTTTTTTTTTTTAAGATGGCTTTGGCTATTTGGGACCCCTACCCTTCCGTATAAATTTTATGATTGGTTTTTCCACTTCTGCAAAAATGGTTGTTGAAATTTTGATTGAGATTGTGTTGAATCTATAAATCACTTTGGGTAGGCCTGACATCTTAACAATATTTAGTTTTCTAATCCATAAACAGGGAATGTCTTCTCGTTTATTTAGGCCTTCTGTGATATCCTTTGGCAATGTTTTGTAGTTTTCTGATACAAGTCCCTTATATACTTGGTTAGATTTATTCCTAGATATCTGATTCTATTAGTTGATATTATATATGGAATTTTTTTTTCTTGATTTCTTCTTTAGATTGTTCATTGCTACTGACTTTGGGGTGTTGATCTTATACCTAGCCACTTTGCTGAATTCATTTATTTACTCTAGGACCATTGTAGATTTTTCAGGATTTTCTGCAGTTAGGATCATGTTATCTGCAAACAGGGAATTTTAACTTCTTCCTTTCCAATTTGGATGCCTTTTACTTCTTTTTCTTGCCTAATTGTTCTGGCAAGAACTTCCAGTATAATGTTCTCACTGATATGAAATAATTAGAATAAGCAAACTCATAGAGTCAGAATTTAGAAAATTGGTTACCAGGAGGTGGGGTAGAGCCAGGGAATAGGAAGTTAAGGCTTAAAATGTACAGGTTTCCTAGCCGAATGATGGAAATGTTTTGGAAATGTATAGCGTTGATGGTAGCACAACATCGGTGAACATGATTAACAGTACTGAAATATATAATTTGGAATGTGGTTAAGGGAACATGTTGGGTATATATATATATATATATATATATATATATATATATATATATATATAGTTACAGGATAAAAATTTGTAATTAAAAATCCATGGAACTGCACTACACAGTGAACCCTATGTTAAACCATCAGCTATAGTTAATAGTACAATTATAAAAATGTTTTCATCAATTGTTACACATGTTCTACACCAATGCAAGGAGTTAATGGTAGGGTGATATATGATAATCTTGTTATTCATGCATGATTATTCTGTAAACACACAACTTCTCTAATAAAGAAAAAACTATATACATATAAACTTAAAGGAAAAAAACAAACTGAATCTGAAAATGTATCCATTTTTTTCAATGTCAGAGCTTACTAAAAGAGATGGAAATAGGAAAAATATAAAACTTGTTGAATTTATATCCAACTTGTGTATGAAATTAATATTATAAAGTTTAGTACTCTTTCTTGGGTCATGCAAAAAAAAGGGAGATTTTTCTAGACTGATTTATGTCAAGGACTATATATTATACCTGAATACATTGGTGTGAACAGAATTATTTTCTGTGCATAAACTTTTGAGTATAGGACATAAATAAACTTGAGATAAATAGAAGTAAATATTGTGTCATAAATAGCCCATCTATTGCTCTTGGAAAGAAAATTGCTGTGGCCTAGATCCACTAATCAGGTTTTCCAGGATGTTTATTTTCAGTAAGGAAAATGCCCCTTGTATTGATTTTTACGGTTAAAAACTGGCATGTGGAGCACTTAACCATGATGTAAAATCACTTATCAGTGAATATACAGCCAAAGGTGAGATTTCCAGTTGAAAAATCCAACCTTTTTTACAGGAATTTGAGATAATACAGAAAGTTAATATTACTCAACTGTTTACAGACCAAAGAACTTCAGTGCAAACATCTACAAAATGATGTTACAAAGAATATATAATAGAAAATTCATTTTACATAACTGTAATATGTATTAATTTAATAGGAAGGCATTTAAGGTTAAACACATTTGGAAAAAAACTGGGTTAAAGAAAGATAGGTGGACTTTTATTGCAGGACCTATCAGATCACTTAATATGCTAATAGTGGTATTATCTTCTTAGAGAAGAAGAGTCAACAACATTTCACCAAAGTATTTGATAACAGATCTCTTTTTACCATAGAGTATTTAGCATACATATGCTTGAAAAGCAGATTGTGGTGAACACTGATCCAAATGAATAAAGGGACTGCTCTTACACAGATTCTACATTTAATTACTTTTAGATAGGAGGTCAATCCTGAAAGGCAACTGATTGTTTAATTAGGAGATTGACATTGTGTAGGATTCTACAAATTGAAGTTTCTTATTTCAATTTGAGCAAATGGAGACAAGGAGGGGTTAATGTGACAACTAAGCCTGAAAAAGTAAAATTTGTATTCCTAGATTCTTAAATAAATAAATCATTCTTTTATATTTCCAATATATTTTAATAGAAAGATGCCAACAGTAAAGATAAAGATAAACATTATTTCAGTTTTAAAGTTCCCTACACACAGTCTACTTTGCTGATAACCCCTACATTGAATAAAGAATAGTATATAATGACATTAATAAAATCTTTGGGCAAATATCAGTGATCAGATCCAATACGTATGGGCATATTATAATAATTATGCACAAACACCACCTGGGCCAATGAAGGACCTAAATTTAATTTAATAAATGGAACCAAAATATAGGAGTCAGCTGCTATAGAAGGTATCTAGCTCTTCCAGTTAGCAAATCATAAACATGTAGTTTTTAAAAAAGGAAACATCATTAGAGTAATAGGTTATCCACCATTGCATGTGCAAAATTCACATCTCACATCATTGACTACATGCATTTTTTCTTTGCCAAATCAGCATCCCTAGTAAAGATACTTCTCAAGGATTTGAATCATATGGAATATTAGATCAGTTACTGTGTGAAATTATTTATTCCCTATTATTTATTGATTGATTTATTTTAGAAATGTGTAAACCTCAAAACAGAAGTGACGTTTAAGATGTTGACTATGGGACTAAAAAACTGGAGGGATCCATTTAAATAGTCCCCATTTTATTTTTTTTAATGTTTCCATTCTGGTAAAATTTTCTTCCTCTATCAGTAAATGTACAATTCGGATTGTGTTTTTTTATTTGAGAGATGAATAGAATAATATAATAACAACAATAATAAAACCAAAAAATAAAATATTGCAACTCTTAAAAAAAAAACAATGCAAAACAAGTCAAGTGGCAACAAAACACGGAGACAATGAAGAACAAAACTTCAGAAAATGAGCTATATGAAAAAACAACTAGAAATCTTGAAGATTAAAAGCAAGAATCTACAAAACAGGAATAGGAGTATAAGAAAGAAAAAGGAAATAAGAAGAAAAACAAATAGATTGAGATGCAAACAAATGCATTTATATGTATATATACATTAAATATATATTTTCAAATCAATATTGGATCTCAATTTTGAAGCAATTTTGAAAATAAAATGAAAACTGTGTGAAACCAAAGCAGTAAAGCTATTTCAGCTGCAAAATATAAACTTGATAATTAGATTCGAGTAATTTACTCTTCTTTGGTGAACTCAGTGCTTGAGTTGGTCACAAATGCTAAAGGAGAAGTGCACTAGTGTACTGCCTACATGATTCTAAAATTAATTCCCTGTAGCTAGCAATGATGAACATGATATTGTTGGAAATAAATCCAAATTAAGAAGCTCTTCCAGAATGTAGAAGAAAACAAGTGAGGTTTAAAAATTAAACACACACATAAAACAAACACATAAGGTAGAAGATGGTTTTTTAAGAAAGACTGATAATAGAAATCTAACTGTAAGAATTCTAATCCTCCTGTTTTCTGCATGGGATGTAGAGCACTAGAAGTGTCCCTCCCATCCTTAAAACAACAAAAAGCCAGGTCAACTTCAAATTCACCACCATTTTTGAACTCATCAAAGAAGTGAGGTCACGAAATATATTTTAGTGCAAAATCTAGGGAGAGGCAGTGCCTGCAGGGAGAGAGGAGATGTCAACATGTGTTCACCTGGGGTAGAAAAAAAACAGATATCAGCAGGAAGAGTTCAACAAGAATAATTGACAAATTGGCAAAGGTTGGTTCAGCTGGTGAGACAAAGGTAAACCCCCTGTGACCACAGAAACAGCAGGAGTCTGCACTTTCTTGGAAGCTCTTTCTTCACAAACCCTACCAGGCAACACAGCAATGATCTGAAAGAGCCCTAAGACATGTCCATTATGGTGCAGAGCTGTGGGAAGGGAACAGTAATCCCATGGGAGAAGCAAGCAAAAACTCCCACATCCTTCTCTTCTATCTCCATGAAGAATGCTGGCCTTAATCTCTGGAGAAGGGGCAATCAATACTGCTGGACCTAGAGCATAGATGAATACTCATTGCAGCTAGAGGGAGGAAACAGAGGCAGAAAACGTACTCCAAAATGAGCAGCAGGAGTAAGCCCTACACCCACATTCGTGGCTATTCAAGGGTCAAGAGAACCAACAAGTCCACACCCCTGAGACACAAGAACATAGAGCATGACAGGAACATGGGGCATGATTAGGACTAACCCTTAATCTGAACAACAGAGAACAGGTCCATCACAACACTTCTCACCACCAACCTTAGAAACTTCAAAAACCAAGCAATAGCAGAGTACTACCAGGAGAGGGACAGAACAAGAGACCTTCTGTGAAGCATGAGACAAAGAGAAGAACTAAATCCAGAATCAATTAAACATTGCTCTGGTAATCTAGACACAAACTGTGTCCACAGGAATTTGAAGCCTCTGTGCATTGAGGGTAACCTGAGTAACAACAAGTGACAAACCCAGCATAACTTCTAACTAGATTAAAGCAGACTCACATACTAAATACCTAGAAGAAAAAGCCTGTCCATTTCCAGGCATAAAATATATTTTACCTCAGTCTCCACCATCCCAAACAACATATATGAGTTTCATTATATATATATATATACACACACAACACACATATATATATTATAATGTATATATATTTCATATTTACTGTATTCTTTTTATAAAGAATATGTTTCCTTTTTTTTTTTTTTACTTGAGCTCTTGCATTGTCCGTGTTTCCTATAATAAGTCTCTTTCATTAAGTCAAACATTTTAAAGTAAAGCATATATACTGAGATTTGGACAAAATATAATTATACAGCTCAATAAATTTGTATAAACTGAGTACACACAGAAAACCACCAATAGAAATAAGATTTAGAATATTACAAGAATTCCAGAACTTTCCCTGTATAATCATAACCTGCCTTTATCCTCATAAACACTTTGCTTTATTTCATACCCCTGGATATGCTGTATGGATTTCTATTGGCTACATACCTACAAGTATAATTACTCTGCTAGGACATAGGGTAGGCGTATGATCAGATTTAGTATATATTGCCATATTTTATACTTCCACAAGCAATATACAGAACTTAAAGCTATTTCTTTTCCTCACCAATACTTGATACTGCCTTCTTTTAAAAAAATATTTTTAATGTAAGTCATTCTAATGGTATCAATTTTCTATCGAGTCTTCTTTGGTTGTGTGACTTGTTCTTTTTCATCTTCGGAGTATGTTTAGGAACTTTGTTCAATACATGTATTGCAAATATTTTATCCCACTCTGGGTATTTCCCTTTCCTATTCATACTGGGTGAGGATAAATAGAAGTTCTTATTATCAATGGAGCCTAATTAGTGATAATTTCCTTAATAGTTGTCTTTCACTGTTTTATTTCTTTAACAATTTCTTACCATTCAAGGCCATACAAATTTTCTCCTATGTCTTTTTTTAGGCACATGATGGTTTTGCCTTTATGTTTAGCCATAAATTCATCTGGAATTAATTTTTTGCTTTGCTGTGAGGTCTTAATCAATTTGTTGCATGTAGATACCCAGTTGACCTAGAACCATTAAATGAAAATTTCTTTCTTACACCACTTCAAGGAAATGCTGCCTATGTTGTAAATCAAGCACTATATATATAAGGGCATGCTACTGGGCTTTCAATTTTCCCCACTATATTAGTGGGATTAAAGTATTAAAAATAGATTAAATAAAATTTGGTATTTGGTAATGTCACTTTGAAAACTTTGTGGCTCATCTTCCAGATTATCTTGGCCATTCTTAATCCTTTGCATTTCCAAATAAATGGCAGGATCAGCTGTCAATGTACATGCAAAATAATATCTTTTAGGATTTTGGGGGTAAGAGTTGCATTGAATTTATATATTAATTATTAGAAAATTGATATCCTTAAATTCTGAGTCTTCCAACCCATTAACATTATACATCCCTTCAATAATAGACATTTTCTTTAATTTCCCTCAGTAAAATAAGAAAATTTTGAGTAAATATTTTTGAACATCTGTTTTTGGATTATTATTCTGTATTTGATTGTTTTAATTCTAGTATAAATGATGTTTTTTTTTAAATTTTGTTTTCTAGTTGAGTTTTACTAATACATTAAAATAAAATCAATCTAATATTCAGCAATCTATACATTTTCTTGTATTTTCTATATACATTGTCATTTCAACTGTAAATAATGATGCTACTACCTGCTTCTTTCTAACCTTTTTATTTTTAGTTTCTTTTTATTGCTTTCTTGCATTTTGTTTGGATCGCCACTAAAACACTAGCAGAAGAAAATCTCATTACTAGCATTTAGAGAAAGTTTAAATATTTCACTGTTATTTAAGTTATTTCAAGTAATGATCTGAAGCATTTCAATATTTCAATAGATTGAGAAGGTATTCTTCTATATAGACTTTGCCACGTGTTTTAGTTTATCAAAGAGGTGCAGATGCAAAGGACCAGAAATCTGTTGGCTTTTCTAATGGGGATTTATTTGGGATAAAGCCTTAGAGTTCCAAGGCCATGAAATGTCCAAATCAGCAGAGATGATTTCTCACCAAAGTCAGCTACTCTTGATCCTGGCATTGTTGACACTTGGTGAAGCAAGATGGCTTCTAATCTCTGTGGAGGTCTTTGCCTTCATCTCTAGAATCTACCATCTCTTGGAGCTCAGCTGTGAGCAACCATGCATAGGGCTTGTCTCTTTCTGGGCCTTACCTCTTTGAGCCTCTTGGGGGCTTCTGTTTTCCTGCAGTCCTCTCTTTCACATTGAAGCATCAAACATGCTGGCTTTCTTTACCTGTGTCTGTCTGAATCTCAGTGTCTCCCTTTATATCAGACCCAGCAAGAGGACAGAGACTCAACATGAATCATGCCCCACTGATGTAATCCAGTCAAATGAGTCTTATACCCACAGGAATGGATTAGTTTTAACATAATATTTTCTCTTTTTGGGATTTATAAAAAAATTTCAAACTGCCACACCAAGTGTTCCTTTTTTTCATGAATGGGTATTGACTAAAAAGTAACTTTTAAAAAATATTCTATTTTCACAGAAAATAAATATACATTCTATAGTTGTGAGTTGTAATTATCTACTTATAGCAATTTTGACAATGTTTAAATCTCATATATTCTTACAAATTACTTCATATTCTGCTAATGAGAAAATACTCTAAAATATCACACAATTATTTTAGAATTTTACATTTTTCCTTTTAAATATCTTCATGTAGTTGCCTTTTATGCTGTTGAAATGCCATTAATTTTCTCTCTTCTTTTTTAAAACCTAATTTATCTTTTATTAACTGAGCTATTCACCTTACATGAGACTTGGATTTTATCAATTATTTTTTATGGTTATGATGTTACATGCTTTTCCTCTTTTTATTTGGTTGTTTGTTCATATGGTGTTTTGCATTGATTGATTTTCAAATGTAAACAAATTCCATTTTCTGGAACGAACCCAACTTGGTCATGGCACATTAGCCATTATATTGAATGGTGAACACAGTTTGTTAATATTTTGTTTAGGGTTTTCCATTTAAATTTATGAGAAAGATTGTCTATAATTTTCCTTTCTTGAAATGTCCTCTTCCGGTTTTCTTCCTTGATTTACTATTGTGCATGAACAAAAGAACGAAGTGTTGCCATCCTAACTCACTTTGGGATGCTGGAAGAAAGATCTCTAACATGTCTCTGTCTATATATCCAGCCCCTCCCCTGATACTCACTCACTGAACTGCACCATGCATGGTATATAGTTGTTTCCCAGGAAATGAATTTAAAAGTACAAAGACATTTACACTAAACATTATCATTCCTTCCAATCCTTGAATTTCTGAAGAGTTAATGCCTTGGTTTCTAAAAGTTGGCATTCATATAAGCAGGGATAGATTGGAGGGGGAAATGCTTGAGTTCAGAGATCTTTCATAGAATTTTTCAATTAAGACCAAATGAATAAGGGAATGCAGGACATATTAGACTTGTGACAATAGAATTTTGCTTTGCTAATTTGTCTTGTCTCAGTTGGGAAGCATGGTCCTAGATGATTGGTTTTGATTTCATTGAAGTTTTTCATTGCCTATAGCATGACTTCTGTCCATTTCAGTCTCCTTTTTTTCAGACCTTAGCTCTGTGGAGTTATGATAAGGTATGTGATAATCGTAATTTGTTACTGCTTCCTCACTTTACGTGACTCAATTTTTTGGACTGACCAGAGGAATACCTGTTCTTCCCTTATATCAAAAAGACACACCACGAAGTATAATATAATTACTAATCAAGAAACTATTATTTATTAAATCAATGAAACAATGCTAGACATTATAAAGGATACAGTAGAAATATGTGACATTTTCAGTTGCAAATAACAGAATAAACAAAAGTGTTGAAAACTGTGAAGTCATACATTTTCTCATATAAAAAGAAGCCTGTATGCAAAGAAGTAGAAAGGTTGATACAGTAGTTAATAATTAACTTCAAAGACTGAGTGTTATTCATTGTTCCATTCATTCTTACCACCCTGACTCTCATTTGCATGCGGTTAGCTACCACAGTTCTAGCTATTACATCCTCACACAACACCAGCAGAAGGCACAAAATTGGCTCCATATTATCCTTACACATCTCTTTTTGTTGAAGAAGAAAACCTTTTTCAGAAATCTTCTCCTTCACAGATTTTGTTTTTACCAGTTCCATTGGCTAGAATTTTATCACATGTACATACCCTGACAAAAAGGAAA
>PVKH010023953.1:0-13739 GCA_004027955.1 Chaetophractus vellerosus
AAAAAATCTTTATGCACTAAATAATACAGCTTGAAAACACATGGAGTGGAAAACAGTTTGATGGTTTCTCAAAAGTTAAACATAGAGGGGCCGGCCATATAGCCCAGTGGATAAGGGCACTGGTGTACCACATGGGAAGCCCCGGGTTCGGTTCCCGGGGACCTCTCCTGGCGGGCAGACCGCCTTGAGAAGGGCAAGCTGCCATGGGTGGGCAGAGCCGCCGTGGGCAGAGCAAAAAGCTGCCACGGGCAGGGCAGTTCGCCCACGAATGGAGTGCAGCCAGCCACCCACAAACTGAAGCAGAGCCACCAGCGAACTGAAGCAGAGCCGGCCGTTAATGGAAGCAGAAGCCGCCCACAAGCAGGGCAAAGCCGCCTGTGCAGTGACTGGTCCCAGCGCGTCGCCGCAAAGGGGAAGAGACAAAAGCAGACAGAGAGGAACACAAGAATGGACACACAGCAAGAGCAAGCAGAAGGGAGGGGGGATATGTAATAAATAAAAAAATAAATCTTTTTAAAAAAAAACAGTATAGGTTACTAGGGGCAGTGGCCGAACCCGGAGCCTCCCATGTGGTACCCCAGCGCGCTCTTTATCCACTGAGCTATCTAGCCGGGCCCCACAATTTTTTAAAAAAGAGCAAATAAAGAGACAATGGCAATGAAATGCAATCGATGATCTTGGGCTGAAACTAGTAACAGAGGAGAACAAGCCCAAATGGACATTACTGGGACATATGAAAAAACTGGAATATAGACTGTAAGCTAAATATCAGAGCTAATTTGCTTGGATTTGAAAACTGTACTTAAGATGATTACGTAAGTGAACATCTTTGTTCTCAGGAAATGTGCATGAAGGTATTAAGTGTTCAAGGAGCATGCTGTATACAGTCTACTCTCAAATGTTTAGAAAGTAGATGGATAAATAGATAGAGATGATAGAGATAGAGATAGAGATAGAGATAGAGATAGAGATAGAGATAGAGATAGAGATAGAGATAGAGAAAGGAGGAAGGGAGGGAAGGGAGGGAGGGAAGAAGTAGAATATGTTAAAATGTGGTAGATCTGGGAATCTAGGTGGCAATATATTGGAATTCCCTGTATGGGTTTTTTTTCTTCTTTATTTTTTTTCTCTGTATGGATTTTGTACTATTTTTGCAACTGTCCTGTAAGTTTTAAATTATTTCACAATAAGTTAAAAAATATGAAGCACAAAGTGATAGACCTGAAAGCAGAAATACAACAAATCCACATTTGTAGTTAGAGATTTCAACTCTCTTCTCACAGTATTTGATACAACAAGTAGTCAAAAAATCAGTAAGTATATAGAAGGCCTGAACAATACTATCAATCAACTTGATCTAGTTGACAAGTATACAACAACAACAACCAACAGCAGAATAAACATTCTCTTCCATGTGCACAAGGAACATTCACCAAGACAGACCATATCCTGTGCCATTAAAAAATTTTTAAACAAATTTAACAAATTTAAAAGAATAGAAATCATATAAAGTATATTCTTGGATCATGGTAAAATTAGACTAGATTCTAAATCAATGATCAAAAGATATTTGGGTAATCCCCAAATATTTGGAAATCAAACCACACACTTTTTTAAATAGCCCACAAATCAAAAAAGAAATTGCAAGGTATATTATAAAATATTTTTAGCTGAATTGTAATAGAAATACAACATCCAAATTTAGTTGGATGCAGCCAAAGCAGTGCTTAGAGCAAAATTTATTTCTTTAAATGCTTGTATTAGAAAAAATAAAGGTCTAAAATCAATTAATTAAGCTACAGCCTTAAGAAGCTAGAAAAGGAAGAGTAAAGTAAGCCCAAATAGGCAGAAGGAAGGAAATAATAAGGATGATAATGGAAAGTAATGAATTAATGGAAAATCAACAACCAATAGGGAAAAATTAATGAAATTTAAAAAGCTGTTTCTTTGAAAAGATCAATAAAATTGATAAGCCTAGTTTAAGGTAAAAACTGAGAAGACACAAACTACCAGTTTACAAATGAAACAGGAACAACACTACAGATCCTATGGATATTAAAATAATAATAAGATAATATTATGAGTCACTTTGTGACAATAAATTGGACAGATTCCTTGAAAGCCACAATTTACCAAAATGGACACAATAAGAAATAGAAAAGCTGAATAGCTCTATAATTGTCAAAGAAATTGAATTCATAATTTAAGATCTTACCA
This sequence comes from Chaetophractus vellerosus, assembly GCA_004027955.1. Classification (NCBI taxonomy): domain Eukaryota; kingdom Metazoa; phylum Chordata; class Mammalia; order Cingulata; family Chlamyphoridae; genus Chaetophractus; species Chaetophractus vellerosus. Next base: position 2,218 of record PVKH010023953.1, read on the forward strand.
CAAAGAAAACTCAAGGTCCAGTTGCCTTCACTGGTGAATTCTATGAAACACTTAAGAAAGAAATAATGCCAATTCTATACAAATTCTTTGCAGAAAATAGAGGAGGAAACAGTTCCCAATTTATTGTATGAAATTAGCATTATCCTAAGAATGAAGCCAGATAAAGAAATTATAAGAAAAGACCAATATCCTTAACAAACATAGATACAAAAATCCTTAACATAATATTAACAAATACATTGCAGCAATATAAAAAAGAATACTAAATGATGACAAAGGTGGATATATCCTAAAAGTGCAAGGTTGGTTAAACATTCAAAAAGCAATCTCTGTGATTTATCATATTGAAAGACTACGAAAGAAAAACCATATGATCATCTCCAGAGATGTAGAAAAGCATTTGACAAAGTTTACTACCATCCATGATAAAAACTCTCAACAAACTAGAAATAAAGGGAAATTCCTCAACTTGCTAAAAGGTATCTCTGAAAATTTAATGGTAGATGGATGATGACTGTAGCACAACACTGTATATGTAATCAATGTCACTGAATTTTAAACTTAAAAATGGTTAAAATAACAACTTTTATGTTATATATGTTACCAAAATAAAAATTTTTTAAACTTAATGGTGAAGGCTAAGTGTTTTCCCCCAGAAAAGGTCAGAAAAATGCAAAGATGTCCACTCTCACCATTTCTATTCAACATTTACTTGGAGGTCAATTTTTCAAGGACCCAGGATATAAGGTCAATAAACAAAAATCAATTGAATTTCTACATATTATCAATTATCAGTTACAAAATGAAATTTGTGATAAATTTATCTAAATATGCAGAAAATCTACACACTGAAAAACATAGAACATTGCTTAGAAAAATCAAAGAACAATTAAAGACATATACCATGTTCATGGAATCAAAGTTTCAATAATGTTAATTGAGCTACAGATTCCATACAATCCTAATCAATATCCAGAAGGCTTAAAAAAAAATGGGACGGAGATGTGGCTCAAGTGGGCTCCCTTCTACCATATGGGAGGTCCAGGGTTTGATTCCCGGGGCATCCTGGTAAAAAGCAAGCTGGCCCATGTGGAGTGCTGTCATGGCAAGATGACTCAACGAAGAGAGACACAGAAGAGAGACAATGAGAGATGCAGCAGACCAGGGAGCTGAGGTGGCACAAGAGATTGAGCAGCCTCTCTGGAAGGTCCTGGGATTGGTTCCCAGTGCCACCTAAAGAGAAGACAAGCAGACACAGAAGAACACACAGAGAGCAGGCAGAGAGTGCAAAAACAACAAAGAGGCAGGGAGAGATAAATTAAAATAAATAAATAAATCTTTTTTTAAAAAGCAACAGGAGGATGCAAAAACAATTTTGAAAAAGGAGAACAAAGCTGGAGGACTTACACTACCCAATTTCAAGATTTTAGTATAACACAACAGTAATCAAAATAATGTGGGGAAATTTTTAAAAATAAAAAAATAATAATAAAAATGAAAAAACAATGTGGAGAGCAGATGTGGCTTAAGCAGTTGAGTGCCTGCCTCCCACATGGGTGGTCCCGGGTTTGGTTCCCAGTGCCTCCTGAAAAAACAAAAACAAACAACAAGCAAAAGAAAAGAAAAAACAACTCAGGGAAGCTGATGTGGCTGTGTTTGAGTGCCAGCTTCCCACATAGAAGGTCCTGGGTTCAATCCCCAGCCCACAGTACCTCAAAAAGCAAACAAACAAACCAAAAGACCAATGTGGCATACACATATAAATTAATAAAATAGAACAGAGAGCCAGAAAAGGACCTACATGTACATGGTTAAGTGATATTTTGACAAAAGCGCCAAGACTATTCAATGGGAAAAGGATGGCCTTCTCAGCAAATGGAACAACTGGATATCCCTAAGGAAAAATATAAACTTTGGCCCTTACCTCACAACATATACGAATAGCAACTCAAAATGAATTATAGGCAGAATTGTAAATGGTAAAATTACAAAACTTCTAGGAAAAATATAGGAGAATATCATCACAACTTTGCAGATGGAAGTAAGTCCATCTTAAATAGGATGTAAGAAGTACAAAACATAAAAGCAAAAAAAAAAGGATAAATTGGGATTTATAAAGATGTAACCTTCTGCTCTTCAAGAGACACCATTTAAAAAACAAAAAATCGAGTCAAAGACTAGGATAAAATATTCACAAAACATGTATGTGACAAAGAATTTGGATCCAGACTATGTTTAAAAAAAAAAAGAAGAAAACTCTCATAACTCAATTTTAAGAAGACAACCCAATTAAAAATGAGCAAAAGGTTTGAACATATAGAAGATATATCTTTAGTCAGTAAGGAAACACAACTTAAAACCACAATGAGGGAACCAGCTGTGGCTCAATTGGTAGGGCTCTGGTTTACCACATGGGAGGCCCCGGGTTTGGTTCCCGGGGCCTCCTCGAGCAGGCAGACCACCTTGAGAAGGCAAGCCGCCACGTGGTGAGCTGACTCGGTGGGATGCTGCAGTGGGGGGAGATAAGCAGACACAGAAGAATGCAAAAAGCAAAACGAACACAGCAAGAACAAGCAGCAAGGGGGGGATATATAAATTAAAAAAAAACACAATGAGATACTACTACATACCCACTAGAATAGGTAATTCTTTTAAAAAATTGATAATAGAAAGCATTGGTGAGAATGTGGGAATGTACAGTGATACTAACACTATGGAAATTTTGCCATTTCTTATAAAGTTAAATATACATTTTTGTTATCATATTCAAATGCCCATCAACAGGAGAATGGATAAACAAATTGTGATATATCTGTACAATGTATACTGTTCAGGAATAAAAAGGAACAAGCTATGATATATGTAACATCATGGATGAATTTCAAAAGCATGCTGAGCAAAAAAAGGCAGGCAGGAAAGAGTACATGCTGTAGGATTACATTTAGACGAAATTCTGGAAGAGGCAAACTAATATATAATGACAGAAAGCAGATCTGTGGTTGCCTGGAATGGGGGATGTGGAAAGTTGAATGCAAAGGGAAACTTTTGAAGATGATATAAATGGTCTATATCTTGATTTTTGTGTGGTTATACAGGTGTAAACAAGTGTCAAATTTCATTGGACTGTATACTTTTAAAAGCTGCATCTTGTATATAATTTATACCATGATAAAATTGATTTAAAAGTTTTAAAAAGAAAAGTGCAAAAACCATATATATAGGCAGTCCTCACTTTACATGGTATTGTGGAACTGTAAAAATGACCTTGCAAGCTAAAACTGTGTAAACTGACCTTAATAATCAATAGGAAACATTATAATTGTTCCATGACCCTTAAAAATGTTTACACTAAAAACTCTCTTACTATTGGTTATAAAAGTATAGGCAAGTGAAAAAAATAGTAAAGCTAATAGTTATTTAGTGCGATGTAATTTAAAACATTAGAAAAATTGAGAATTAGAGTTTTGTTTCTTTGCAAAATATTTTTTAAAAAAAGAGTAGTTTGAGCAGTGCTTGCCTTTTTCTCATCAAATAAGAGGATATAGGGCAAACATCTTTTCTATGCCTTGGAAAATTGTCATACTCTTTTCAAAACTCAGATTAGCCTCCAACTCTTATCCTTTGAACCTTCAATGTCGTGAAATGTCTCTGAGAGTTCCTTTAATGTGAAGGTTTTTTGCTGACATCATTTTTGCTGTGACATCTTCATCTTTTTCATCACAGCCACTTTCCTCATTTGTATCAATAAGTTCACCTTCACTAAGTTCCTTTGGCTGCAAGTCCAGATGCTCTTTGATGGCTCCATTGTCAACATTCTCAACTATTTATTCTATGTAACTCTATGTTTGATTCAAATTTCACTTACTGCACTGCCACTTTGGTGGGCCTTATTTTTTACTGCACTTGCACCTTTGTTGGCCAATTCCCTCTAAATATTTTTGTAAAATGTCATGTGGCTTCACTAGGAGATGAGAAGGCAACACAACTAAATCCTTTGCTGTCTGTGTATGAACTAAATAACAAATGCACAATGACCAATCAATGACAGATTTTGAAAGAAGTGATGTGATTGGTCACTAAACATGATGCACATGTTATTTCCATAGTGATTTGTGGATTGAAGGCAGTTTATGTAATTACTCTGAGTTAATGCATATATGTATTTATATATAATATATATAATTTATATTTTATATATAGATAGAGATTGATAAAATGCAAAATGTCAAAATAGGTGAATCTGGATAAAGAATATATAGTTCTTTGTACAATTTTTGCAACTTTCTTGTAAATTTGAAATCATTTCAAAATAAAAAGTTAGAAAGAAAACTTCCTACAAAGATATCTATCAAGGGGCCGGCTGGATAGCCCAGTGGATAGGGCGCCGGCATACCACATGGGAGGCCCCGGGCCCGGTTCCCGGGGACCTCTCCTAGCGGGTAGACCGCCTTGAGAATGGCAAGCCGCCATGGGCGGGCCGGAGCCGCTGTGGGCAGGGCAAAAAGCTGCCACGGACAGGGCAAAATGCCACCACGGGCAGGACAGGTCGCCGCCACCCGCCCACAAGCGGGGAAAAGCCCCGCGCCTGAGCAGTGCCACAGCGGGGGGGAGGGGAGATATGTAATAAAATAAATAAATCTTTAAAAAAAAAAAAGATATCTATCAAAATTACAAATCTATTGTTTGACCCAGCAATCCCACTTATAAATTCCACTTATAGAAGATTGGTTTATGGCACAATGAATTGCTAAATAGCTATTTAAAAATAGGAAGTTTTCTATGTATTAATATGGAAAGATTTTAAAAGGCTATATTGTACAATGAAGAAAGTAAGACATAGAGTAGTATACAGTGTATCTTTTTTGTAATAAAGGTTGAAAAATAGAAATATATATCCATATTTGCATAAAGATATGCTGAAAGGACAGTTAAGAAGCTAATAAAATATTTACCTATGGGGGCAGTAGGAAACAGGGGTGGGACAGGAGTAGGATAGGGATGAATGTGAGGCTTCTCAATATATACCTGTTATATGGTTTTGATTTTTGAACCCTTTATTCAAAAATAAAACAAATAAAAGAAAATTACCTAGGGGGGAGAAATAAATAAATCTTAAAAATAAAAAGAAAATTACTTAGATTAAGGTAGATGACAGTCCTATAAGGACTGAAAAGGAAGGTACCCCTGAGATACTGTTAAGTGGAAAAAGCAAGTTGCAGAATAGTATATATACTGTAAGATGAATCCTGTCATACAAAAAACCACATACATGCATGTTTTCATATACATAGAAAATGCAGGAAAATATGCATAAGCAGCTATCAACAGTAACATAACCAGCTATTGACCTCTTGGGGGATGAGTCTGGAAGCAAGGCAAGGGGGTAAGGGGAAAAGCTTATGTTTTCTTTTCTTGAATTTCTTTTTAAATTGAAGTAAAATTTATATACAGTAAAATGCAAGGATATTAAGTTAAATGAGTTTTGACAAATGTATATGCTCATATAACTCACCCCTCTATCAAGATATGGAACATTCTGTACCCCAAGGGGGAGAAATTATACCATCGTTAATATGATTGGTTTCAACTTTAAATGCCTAATTACATTCAAGAAATATTTAAAGAGTTTGACATCAGCAAAGAATTGTTCCTGGCCTTACAGATATAGTAGTGAAAACAAAATAAACCCTTACCTTCAAGGAGCTTATATTCTGTTGGCAGGGGATAGAACTAATAGAAGATGGAAGAGTTATAGGTGAAAGCCAAAGAAAAGTAGTGTCTTCTTTACATGGTTACTGAGTCTATAAGGTGTTTATTAAGGTGTGTGTGGGTATACAAGCCTCCAATTATATTCATACTGTTAAAATCCAATCAGTTCATTATGATCGCTATGCATTTTTATCCTAAACGTTCCTTCCCTGAGATTTTACTAATAGTAACCGAAAAACAGGTGGTGATGAAGAATTGAGCTTAAACATTTCCACAAAAACATATAATTTGGTGAAATAAAATTAAACAACAAAAAAGTCAAATCAATCTGGTAAGTATATATTCCAAACAGAATTCCAGAGTCAGAAAAGAATTGGAAACCAGAACTGGTCAGAAGAGTGGGTGCGAATTGTATACAGAGAGGTTCTCTGGTTGCTTAAAAATTAATCTCAAAATTTAACATATCTACAACTCAACTCATGGTATTTCTTAAATCTGCCCTTCTCTAGTCTCCCCCATTTCACCAAATGGTACCTCTCTTCATCCAGTTCCTTAATTCAGAAACTTGGAAATAACTGTTAATCTTTACTCTCCTTCACCCATTATATTTATCCAGTCAACAATATTTATTGAGACCCAAGCACTATGGTCAAGGCAGATAGCTCATGAGTTTAGTGCTTTGCCAGTGGGCCCTACTTTGGGGCTTGTGCTCCCCAGTGTGAAAGAATTGGACTCAGTTGTGATTTCCCTACACATGGCTCTTCTGTCCCTTCTATTTGAACCTACAGTTGGTGCTGGAGTTGGTAGGTATACATCCAAGAGACTTGAATCTTTGAGCTGTCCATGTGCCAGCTGGGCCCTGGACACCTACTCTCCAGTTCGTTGGACTCACCCAGGACAACTAACAAGGAGGTGATGATGGACAACCTCCATACCAAGGAACCAAGAGAGTCTACAACTGCAAGCAAGAGAGTCCCATCCATTGGTCGTATGGGACTGAAGTCCCCTCTCAATTACAGGTGGAGTGGGCATCACCATCTCTGAATCCTCAGGATTGGAGAATGAAGTATGGACTAGAGTGAACTTACTGGTATGCTACTTTAGGCTTATTGTTTTTCTAGCAAAGGAAGAACTTATATCATTGATGTGGAGGCAGTGGCCCCTGGAGGTTCTGAGGTCAGGGAAAGGGAAAACAGGTGTAATATGGGGACATTTTTGGGACTTGGGAATTGTCCTGAATGACATTGCAATGACAGATGCAGGCCATTATATATCTTGCCATAACCTAAATAATTGAGTGGGAGAGAGTATAAACTACAATGTAAACTATAATCCATGCTTAGTGGCAATGCTCCAAAATGTGTTCATCAATTGCAAAGAATGTACCACACTAATGTAGGATGTTGTTAATGTGCGTAAATATGGGCAGTGTGGGGAGTGGGGCATATGGGAATCCCCTATATTTTTTATGTAACATTTATGTAATCTAAATATCTTTTAAAATTTCTTTTTAAACATTAAATAAACATATTTATTGAGGATCTACCATTTGTTAGGTATCAATCTTGCAGACACTGAGGGATATAAAAATAAACAAAACAATCTCTGCCCTCTTGGAGTTTACATTCCATCCATCCAATTATTAAGTCCTGTTGAATCTGTTTCCTAAATATCTCTTCAATCCATTCATTTATTTTATCTCCACTGCTTCTCCATTCATTCAAGTCACTATCATTTCTTACAAGGAACACTGCCATAGTCTCCTATCTCATTTCCATGACTTCATTTGTAACTTTCATAAATCCATTCTCCACAAGCAACAAGAGTGGTCTTTTAAATATTCAAATCATATCTTGTCACTCTTTGCTTAAAACCTTTCAATGGCTCCTATATACAAAGGTACTTAAAATCTTTGATATGCCTTACAAGGTTCTGCCTACCTCATTACCCTCATCTAGTTTTTACACTTCCAGCTTCCCTAACCCTTTTCAATTGCTTGGAAAAATCATACCTTTTCTTTCTTTTAGATCCTTACACATTTTGTTCCCTCTGCCTGACCACTCTACTTTTCTTATTACCTAGTTGATTTCTACCCACCCTTCAGTTTTCACTTTAAAGACACTTCCTGAAAGCAGACTTCCGTGACCCATCAGACCAGGCCTCCCTAATATAAGCACCCTTAGCACCCTTGTATTTCTCCTTTGTAACATTTGTCAAACTTGTAAAAGGCCACATCTTAGGATTGGAGCCCATTAAGGCAGGAATCATATCTGCTCTCTTCACTGCTGCATCCTTGGCACCTAGGACATTGCTTTGTATAGAGTAGGCAGTTAATTAATATTTTTATGTAAATGAATCAAGAAACAACTAATTACTAGACTTGTTGGCAGACACCAGGATTTATTCTGTTCTCAGGTGGGCTCCCACCCTATATGCTCCAGAGAGGGGAAGCCTGATCTTATGCAGAGATGGCTGAGGCTTAGGGTATGAGGCAGAAGGAACCACCCTATAGAGTGAGACTAGAACACCCTAGGGCTCTTATTTTCCAAAAGCATATAAAATATACAAAAATTAATATTTTTCTGTATAATAGCAATGAACAATTAGAAAAGTTTTAAAACAACATTTACAACAATATAAAAAATCAAATATGTAGGATAATTTAATAAAAGACCTCTACACTGAAAACTATAAAATATATGAGAGAAATTAAAGAAAACCAATGAAAGATATACCATGCTCATGGATTGAAAGTCTCAATACTGTTAAGATGACAGTCTCCCCACTCCCAAGATTGGTTCAGTGTGATCCCAGTCAAAATCCCAGCAGGCTCCTCCCACCCCAAAATTGATGAGATGATTTTAATTTACTTGTAAAGACAAAGAACCAAGAATAATCAAATCTTGAAAAAAGAAAAAAGTTAGAGGACTTGATTACCTGACATCCCAAGCCTTACTATGAAACAATAATCAAGAGAGTGTGGTATTGGCAAAAGGATAGACAAATATATTAATGGAAAATCATATAAAGTCCAACAACAGACCCACATATATCTATCAAATGATTTTTAACAAGGACATCAAATAAGAACTGGTCATCCACATGGGAGGGAGGAACCCTCAACTCTATGTCATTAACTTGCTACCTCATATCATATGCAAAAATCTATGTGTAAATTATATCTCAATTTTTAAAAACATGAGTAGAAAAGAAGAGTCAACTCATGTCAAATAAGGACTCTTTACTTACAAGGAATATCCATTGTCTCCCTCTAATACACTGCCAGAGCAAAGTACAACACAAAATAGGGCCAGAATATGCAAGTGACACATATTTATCTCAGAAGTTTGCCGGTTCTTGGATTCCAAGCTTTAACAGACCCTTCCATTGAGTATCAGAATCCATGCTGAAGATGCCAAATTATCCAACTTGCTAAATTCTTTTTAGATAACAACAACCAGGTAACAATTAAAATAAAATTAACGTTTTAGATAGACCACAGAAACCATGCCAATAGAAACTCTACTGTGAATAACCAGACACACTTTTTTTTGCATCTCCTTACTAATATTCTTTTTTTCATGACTTACTACTAACTCTTTTCACTCTTTACATATTACCCACTTTACCTAACTTTGCCTTTCTAAAGGTAACTGTTTCCTTTTCCTTTTTTGGGGGGAGGGTATATTTTACATTGCAAATTTCCAATTTACTAGTATTATCCTAATCAGTCAAATATTCAATGTATCATTGACAGTGAACTAATTACATAAAGGGGACTTCTGTATGCCAATGTTATTCTACACTTTTTGAAGTGTTTGTAAACTGTAAGTTCAGTAAAATGCTAAGCTAACATTATTTCAATCCATTTGTATGAGGAATAGTCCATATCCAGCATTCTGTACCAGCTCAAACTCACTTAAAGCACTTGCATTGGCCTAATTTCTGAAGGCTCAAATAGGTCTTAGGGAGAGAAGATGTTTGTACTATAAAGAACAATGGAATGGACATGGGTGAGGGGACAAAACATAGTTTTACTTTTGGCAGTTCTCATATCCTAGTTTAAGAGCAAAGTTCGGAATGAAATTATAACACCCAGTCATGAGAAGCTCTTCAGACGAAAAATAAATTTCAAGGTTTAGGCCTAGCAACTTCCATTAGTCTTATTCTTAGATTTATTGAAATGATAAACTAACTTTATCAGCGAGAACATCTTTTTGCTGTGAGAGGTTTCTCAAATAGAACAAATGAACAAGGCATGAAATGAATGAGAAGTGATAAACAGTGACTCAGAGTTGTTAATGTGCATCTCTTATATTTCAGGGATTTAAAAAAATTCAAGGGACTATGGAAAACAATTTTTAAAATGGACAGCAGGCCGGCTCGATAGCCCAGTGGATAGGGCGCCGGCATACCACATGGGAGGCTCCGGGTTCGGTTCCCGGGGACCTCTCCTAGCGGGCAGACCGCCTTGAGAATGGCAAGCCGCCATGGGCGGGCCAGAGCCGCCGTGGGCAGGGCAAGAAGCTGCCACGGACAGGGCAGGTCTCCCCCAGATGGAGCGCAGCCAGTCACCCGCTAACTGAAAGCCGGCTGCGAACCAAGCAGAGAAAGCCGCGCCTGCGCAGTGACCACTCTCGGTGCATCACCAAAGAGGGGGGAAGGGGAGATATGTAATAAAATAAATAAATCTTTAAAAAAATAAAAATAAAAAATAAAATAAAATGGACAGCAATTTTACTCCCTTTATCTCAGAGTCTGAAAACACCAACATTAAGGGAATTTTTTTTATAATGTTTGAATTCGCTCTTCCCATCATTTCCTTTCGATCCAACAGGGGGTTGAATCATTATTTCCCCCTTTACTTGGAACAACACAATTTGAATACCAGTGTGAAGTGATAAGATAGAATTAAAACATGTTACCATGGCCTATGAGGTCCACCCAACACTCCTGTCATCTCTGACCAATGTCCCACAAACTCACTTTGCCAAAGGTTTGTCATCTTCGGGTCTGGCCTTGCTGCCTGAAATGCTCTTCCCGGAGAGCTCTGAAATATTTCATACTGAAAGAAAACCTGCTTGTGACACAGTTTCATCAAGAATTTCTCACCTTACAGGGCGAATTTTGGTCCAAGCAATCAGAATCACCAGACTCACCCTCTTTCCCAGAGGGAATTCCTGCAGCGAGGCTGTTACTCAGTCCTGAGAGGCAGGGCTCCAAAAAAGTGAATTCACTTAGTCCTGGAGTAGTGGGAGCAGCACATAGCTGGTGGCAATATGGCATCGTAGATTTACAGTTACCCAGAAACCTGGGTTGTAATAAAGTGGGGTAGAGATCCGTGGGGAAAGAATCCAAGACGGGGACGTTTTGGGGTTTCCGACACTTCAGAATGAGCACAAATAATGCAGTTAGGAAGAATAAAAAAGAAACTAAAGCCAAGGCGACCACTAGATAGAAATTAATTTTGGATTCAGAGTTTAACATCGCAGAGTCGCTGAGGTCCGGCAGCGCCTCCTGCAGGCTATCGGCGAAGACCAGGTGCAGCGTGGCGGTGGCCGAGAGGGGCGGCTGCCCGCCATCGCGCACCGACACCAGCAGGCGCTGGCGGGCTGCGTCCCTGTCGCCCAAGGCGCGAGCCGTGCGCACCTCGCCCGTGCGCAGCCCCAGGCTGAAGAGCCCGGGCTCGCTGGCCTGCAGCACGTGGTACGACAGCCAGGCGTTGTGCCCGGAGTCGGCGTCCACCGCCACCACCTTGGTGACCAGGTAGCCGGGCTGCGCGGCGCGCGGCACCGTGTCGAAGAGCGCCGAGC
>PVKH010023954.1:0-13744 GCA_004027955.1 Chaetophractus vellerosus
GGGCAGAGCCGCCGTGGGCAAGGCAAAAAGCCACCACGGGCAGGGCGGAGCCCCCACGGGCATGGCAAAGTCACCCGTGAAAAGCGGAGCTGCCGCCTGCGAACTGCGGAAGCCGAGCAGCCCGCAAAAAAACATGGAGGACTGCTGCCCGCAAAACATGGAGTGGAGCCGCCCGTGGGAACGGAATGGAGCCACCCTCCAACGGAACGAGCCACCGCCGGGGAGGGCCGACTCGGCGCGTCGCCGCGGGGACGGGGGAGACAAGAAGCAGACATAGAAAAACACAGAAGAATGGACACACAGCGAGAGCAAGCAGAAAGGGAGGGGGGATATGTAATAAATAATAAATAAATCTTTAAAAAAAAAAAAGAAGTCACTATCTGGTAGGAAAAAAATGCAATAATAGTAAGGGATAAGATAGGATTTTTTGAGATCTATGTGCCACATACTATGATAATCACTTTACCCAATTATTTCATTTAATCCTCAAAATAAACCCTTTAGAAAGATATCATTTTCATACTATTATTCTACTGATAGAAGAAAATTATATAGACATCTCTTCTTGTCATTAAAATTATGGTTGCCAGAATAACATACAGTCATATTTGAATTTTGGATGAACAACAAATAAGTGTTGAGACTCAAATACTGAGTCTCAAAATACTAAGAAATTTATTGAAAGTCAGACAAATAATTATGAAATTCAGGTCTTAATCTCAAGAAATCTGACTGCAAAACCCATGTGCTGAATCAATACTGAAATTCAACATAATAAACATTCTTGTATAATAGAATAAGGACACAAAGAAGGACTTGCCAGTTTTATTGGGGTGGTATATCCAGAAACCTTTCTTGGAAGAGGTTATTCTTAAACTGATTCTGAAAGATTGAAGAGTTTTGTAATCAGAAAGGCCTTATATGTCACACTAAAGGGCTTATACTCTACCCAAAAGATGTTGAGGAGCCATTTAAATGTTAAAGGGAATAATGATTGAGTCAGCTTCATCTCCTTCCCAGGATTCCCTAGGAACTCTGAGAAAATACTAGGTTTTATCAGAAAAAACTCAAGACTTGCCTCCATGGTTTAGGGCACTGAAGGAAATGAATTCCTTCATGTGGACTTTTCTTGAAAAAACCCTATTTGTTCTGAACTTTTTGTGCTTTTTTGTTGTTGTTGCTTCTTTTATACTTTTGGATCTCTGAGAAAACATTCCAGCATGTCACCATGTCAATAGCCAAATCAGACCAGTGATGAGAACAGCATGCTATATTAGTAATAGAAAAACAAGGTTATAAACTCTGCTTCAAAGACCTCAAGTTGCTCTTGGCTATTACAGGGGAAAAGGCTTGAAGCAGGCATTTGAAATGTGAAAGCACAAATACTCCTTGAAATAGATCAGTGATTGAGTAGCACAGTTAGGCCTGAAATAAACATTAAACTTAGTTCCTAGAAGAGTGCCTGTAACATAGTAGGCTCTCAATAAATATACATGCAACAAATTAAGATCAAAGGGCACTTTCCTCTCACCTGTACCAGTACCAGTTGATATGGATTGTTCAACATTTTCTCTTTAATTGTTTGTGTTAAGTGGAGGAGAATCAGACAAATGGTGAGGGAGCAACAAAAACTTTTTTATCAATAACCTGCTTATCCAGGGTTAGTCTTCCAACAGTTTCATCCACTAAACACAGAATTGGAAATAAAATCTAAAGGGTCTCCATTAGGCCAAAGCTTACCAATTTTGCATTGTGAGAGAGGTTGCAGTACTCATATCTGGCTGAAGTTGTAAATATTAGGTAAACAGGCTGTATGTAAAACGTGGTATAAATAACATCAGATTCAGGGTTTGATCACTGTATGAGCCATTTGATTTTTCTGTGCCTAGCACATTTTAGGCACTCAACAAATGTTTTTTGATTAAAATAATGAAGGAGGAAGGACTTGTGGTATTCAAGTGAGAATACCAATTGACTAGTTGACTTGTGTACAACAGACAATTAGGAACCAGAAGAATGTGTAAGGCAGTGCGTTTTAAACCCCATTGGTCTCAGGTAAGGAGTGTTCAAATATTGGCTCTTCCACTTATGGCATGATATTATGCAAGTTGATTGACCTTACTAAGCCCTTTTGGCTCCTCTGTAAAATATAAATAATTATACCTACATCATGATGTCATTTTGAGGAGTAAATTAGCTAAAATAGGGAAAGCAGATACTTGATAAATGCCAGTCTCTAAGAGCATTTAATTTGAGGGCACTAACCCGTGTAGTCAGGGTTGATAATCTCCTAGGACTTACTATCAAGGCCAAATGGGTTATTTCTGGCCAGGGTCCATTTGGTACCATTGTTAAATATGTGGACTTTCATATCTGCCTAAGGAAATCATCATATCACACAGTGCAGTAAAACAAGACCTCTTTATGATATCTAAGATCACCAAGGAAAATGTCATGTCACAGTCAGAATGTTTTCTCTGATAAGGAAGTAGGTAATATTTTTTAAGAAAGATCTTGATCCTCCCTGAATATAATTGTTTTTCTACAAATCAAGTGGTTCATCTTGATTTATGTAGGGAATTCACTACTAGAACACTAAAATCCCTGTGGAGTCTAGATCAGCGAAATGTTCTGGTAGGGACGTGCCTCATTTATTCTTAGAGAAATATGCTCACAGAAAGGGCACGGGTTCAGATCAAAAGAAGGCTTGCTAACGGGAATGTTTTGCTGAGACGAACTACGCATTGAAAGACCAAGGCAAAATCTCAGGAAAGCGGGGCTGGGGAGTGGCCTTTAAACAGTGGCTTTGCCTAGAGAGCAATGCCAGCCAGGCCTTATGTAACAGAGGGCCTCTTTAACTCCAGCAGGAAACCCCATGTCCAGACAACACCCTGGTTCCAGATGACTGCCAGGTAGCAGCCTAACTGCCTCCTTTCTTCTCTCTTCCCCATGAAAGTGAGACCAAAAGCACATTTTTCCCCTTACAGCCTGAATTCATTAGATTTTTCTCTTAACCATGCAGTAGAGGTTGAATTGCTCTCATTCATAAGTTGACTCTAGACCAAGAGAAAGAGACAGCAGGATCCAGTTATCACACTTAATAAAATTTGTCCACTAAAAATCACACAAGAAAATTGGATGAAAAGTCCTAAATTATAAGGGTCCTAAGGAACCCTCATTGGAATGCCAATACTTTTTATAGGTTTTAGGGTATAAAGATGATTTGGGCTTAGCATTCAAAAAATTAAAAAACAAAACAAAAAACTCTCCTCACTCTTGATCACCATTTTATCCCTGGTTCCAGGCCATTCTTAAGGGGCTTATTCTCTCCAAACAAACCCCTTTCTCTCTAAAAAAGAAAATGGACAAAGGTGGATCAGAGGCAAGGGTTTGAGGGTCTGCTTGGTTTCAGCCAGAGCCCAACTTCCTGCTTCCCTGAGCCATGTTCTCCCACTACTGCTCAATAGCACTGTTCATAATTATCTGCTGTCATGATGTTATTACTTTTGGCAATAAACACTTAGCACATAGCTACCGTTTTTTTGTGTGTGTGTGTTTTTTTTTTTTTTTTTTGGTATTTTTTTTTTAACAAGGCAGCATGCCCCGCTTAGATTTATGGAGTAAAAGATGAAAGGCTAAATTTCAGACCGTAGTTCATCACATAAATGAAAATGATCACATAAGAAGCCCCCTCTCTTAATGTGTCCGCTACATCCCTTTCCCACATATCCAAGATAAACAGCAGAATGGATGATTGGAAATGAGAAGGTTTTATACAGAGAAAAGGATAAGGGTTTGAAATTGAGTTGAGGCTATCTCCTTGTCAGAATATACTTTCCTTTGTTATTCTGGGGGGGGGGGCAGAAGGAAGGGGGGAGGAAGGAAGGAAGGAAGGAAGAGGGAAAGAAATCAGAGGCAAAATAATAAAATAAAAATTTCCCATTGACACTGGGTAGCCTCTATTTGTGTCTTTTAGCACCTCTGCCCACCTCCTCCCAAGCATCCATCATGTTCAAGTTAACTTGGCAGAGAACATCCATAGATTTTAGAAATATGTACCTGGGTTCAAGTTCACTAAACATCTTTGTGTCTCAGTCTCTCCATTGTTAAATAAATAAATAGCTGGCATAAGAATATCCTCTTGTGGCTGGGTTAAGGGTTAGATAAAAACCTATGCTAAGTTTCCTGGTGCAGGGACGGCACTTATAAAAAGTGCTAACTTCCTTCTTTCTTTCCATTCCATCCTTCCACTGTCCATCATGTTTGCCCAATAAGCTTGTGTATCCCTTTGTAGACCATCTTCCTTCCTCCTGACGTACCCAAAAATGCTATGGGAACTAAATTTCTCCATGCCAAATTTCCTTGTTTCCTCTCTCAGTCTCTCAGAACATTGTTAAAGCCAACCATAGTTAGAGAAAAATGGATTAACATAGGTTAAAGTATTGCCCCTTTCTGTTGACATGCTCATTTTAATCAAAATAGTGACAATGCCTTAACCCCAAGTCCTGAAGCCATGAAATAATTTAGCTTGGCACTAATTTACTGTATACCTCCTAAAGCAAAGCACTGCAGTAGATGTGAGGAATAATAAAGATAAAAGTGACTTGGGGAAGATGGCATTAGATTTGGCAGAAAAGGCTCAGCTCTCTCACAAAAACAATGGAGAAAGAGCCAAAAGTTGCCTGAGGGACCTGCTTTGGGCATCAGCAGACCAGGACAGTGCTTCACAACTCCCAGGAGGGTGACAGACAGAGAGACAAAAAACGCAAAACAAAAACTGAGTTACTAAACCTCCCAGCCACCAGGAAAGGCTCCACTCACCCACTCTCAACATATTAAGCATGGGTAAAACCCCGGGCTCATTCCAGTTGACTGAGAGAGGAACAGACATCTTCATCCCTGTCAGCTGTTACAAGGGAAAAGGGAGGGAAGTGGGGGGTTTTCTTCAGTGATTTCAGCCAGTGGAATCTGCTTTCAATCTCTGCTCTAGCCTTACTAAAACAAAGGAAAACTGAGATACACCTCCCTGGTAAGGGGCATCAACAAGCGCCATCTACTGGTCAGTCTGGAAATTGCATAGACAAAAACTGCAATTGGGTCTCTCTGTTTTGTAAATTCTGGGAGAAAATCTGTGCCCCATTAGTACTCAATGGCACAATTTTGATAACTTAAGTGGGCAATTTTAAAGAATTAGGATAAGTTGAACCAAATACTAAAGAAAAGCTATGAAAAAATAATAATAGCCGAGAGATAGAAATTGGCAATTACAGTAAATTTGCCAATGTATTCAGATGCCTAGACATCAGCAAAAAGTTACAAACCATACTCAGAAACAAGAAGAGATGTCGCAGCCAAAGAAACAAACCAAATATCCTAATAAGATAAAGGATTTAAGACAATTACCCAATGATAATCGCACAACTCTCCTAAATCAATTTAAAGATCTTAAGAAAATATGACTAAAGAGATAAAGGATATTAAGAACAATTTGAAAGTCTGCAAAGAAAAGTACCAGACCTTATGGGAAGGAAAAAGACAATGGAGGAGATTAAAAATATATTCGAGGCACTTAAGAGCAGATTTGAATTGCTTGAGACAGCCTTAGTGATTTCAAAGACAGAACATCTGAACTGGAAAAGACAGGAGAACAGAAAGAGAAGAGAATGGGAAAAACTGAACAGGATCTCAGGGAACTGAATGTCAATGTGATATGCAAAAACATATGCATTATCAGTGTACCAGAAGCAGAGGAAATGAAAAAAGTGCCAGAAGGATTATTTGAGGAGACAAAGACCAAAAACTTCCCTACCCTTATAAAAGACATAAATATCAATATCAAAGGACAATGCACCCCAAACAGAATAGATCTGAACAGACCTACCCCGAGACACCTACTATTCAGAATGACAAATACCAAAAATATAGAGATGATTCTGAAAAGCAAAACATCACATACAAGGGATCCTTGATAAAATTAAGTGTCGACCTCTCATCAGAAACCATCAAGGCAAGAAGAAAGTGGTGTGGTGTATTTGGGATACTGAAAGAGAAAAACTGCCAGCCACGAATTCAGTATATGGCAAAGCTGTCCTTCAAAAATGAAGAGGAGTTCAAAGACTTCACAGACAAACAAAAACTGATAGACTATGCTACCAAAAGACCAGAATTACAAGAAATATTAAAGGGACTGCTGCAGCCTGAAAGAAGAAAACAAGGGTGAGAGACTTGGAGAAGAGTGTGGAAATGAAGATTACTATAGAAGGTAAATTGAAGGGTAAAAAGATAGACAATAGTATTATATGACAACAGAAAGCCAAAGTCCAAATGGATGAAGTAAGCAATGCCTTTACGGTAATAACATTGAATGTCAATGGCTTGAACTTTCCAATCAAAAGACACAGACTGATAGAATGGATTAAAAAATATGGGCCATCTATATGTTATCTATAAGAGACTCACCTCAGACATAGGGCACAACCAGGTTAAAAGTGCAAGGTTGGAAAAAGATATTCCGTGCAAATAGTAACCAAAAAAGAGCTGGAATAATGATACCAATATCTAATGGAATAAATTTTAATGCAAAACTTTTATAAGGGATGGAGAAGTTAAATATACTTAATAAAATGGCAATTCAGCAAGAAAAATAACTATACTAAATATTTATCCACCTAACCTGAGTGCTCCAGAATACATGAGGCACATACTGGCAAAGCTGAAGGAAGTAGTAGATGTCTCTACAATAATAGCTGGAGACTTCAATGTATCACTCTCAGTATTGGAGAGAACACCTGGACAGAGAGTAAATAAAGAAACAGAAAGCTTGAATAAAATGATAAATGAACTAGAACAAACAGACATCTATAAAGCATTGCACCCCAAAACAGCAGGATATGCATTCTTTTCAAGTGTTCCTGGATCCTTCTCCAAGATAGACCATATGTTGGGTTACAAGACAAGTCTCAATAAGTTTAAAAAGACTGAAATTATACAAACACTTTCTATGATCATAATGGAGTGAAGCCAAAATTCAATAATGGATGGAAAAAGGAAAATTCATAAATATATGGAGATTAAACAGTACACTCTTAAATAATCAGTGAGTCAAAGAAGATATTGCAAGAGAATTCAGAAATTATCTTGAGATGAATCAAAATGAGAACACAACATATCAAAACCTATGGGACACAGGAAAGGCAGTGCTGAGAGGGAAATTTATAGCCCTCAAAGCTTACATTAAAAAAGAAGAAAGAGCTAAAACTGAAGACCTAAATACACACCTGGAGGAGCTAGAAAATGAACAGCAAACTCATCCTAAACTAAGCCAAAGGAAAGAGGTAGTAAAGATCAGAGTAGAAATAAATGAAATTGAGATTAAAAAAACAATGGTGAGAATCAACAGAAACAAAAGTTGGTTCTTTGAGAATATCAACAAACTCAAAAAATGCTTAGCTATACTGACAAATAATTTTATTTTATTTACAAATAAAATAAAAAATGAGAGGGGGGACATTACCACTGACCCTGCAGAAATAAAAGACATCATAAAAGGATACTATGAACAACTGTATGCCAAAAAACTAGAAAATGTAGATGAGATGGACAAATTCCTAGAAACACACAAACTATCTATACTGACCCTAGAAGAAATAGAAGACCTCAACAAACCAGTCACAAGTGAAGAGATTGAAACAGTCATCAAAAATCTCCCAAAGATGAAAAGCCCAGGACCAGATGATTTCACAGGTGAATTCTACTAATCATTCAAAGACAACCTAAAACCTATCTTGCTGAAGATCTTCCAAAAAGTTGAACAAGAAGAATGCTGCCAAACTCATTCTATGAAGCCAACATCACCCTACTACCAGATGAAAATACTATGAAAAAGAAAATTACAGACCAATATCTCTAATGAATATGCATGCAAAAATCCTCAACAGAATACTTGCAAACAGAATCCAAAAGTACATTAAAGAATTATACACCACAATCAAGTTGATTTTATCCCAGGAATGCAAGGGTGGTTCAACACAAGAAAGTCAATTAGTAATAAACCACATTGATAAATTGAAGAAGAAAAAACACAGGATCCTCCAAATTAATCCAGAAAAGGTATTTGACAAAATACAGCAAGCTTTCTTGATAAAAGACGCTCCAAAAGATAAGAATAGAAGAAATCTTTCTCAATATGGTAAAGTGCATATATGAAAAAATTACAGCTAGCATTGTAGTCAATGGTGAAAAGCTGAAAGCTTTCTTGCAAGATCAGGAACAAGACAAGGATGCCCACAGTCATCTTTATTATTCAATACTGTGCAGGAAGTTCTAGGAAAGGAAGAAGTAAAACTTTCACGATTTGCTGATGACATGATCTTATATCTAGAAAATCCTGAAAAATACACAACAAATCTTCTAGAATTAATGGATGAGTTCAGCAAAGAGGTAGGACACAAGATTAATATGCAAAAATCAATGGCATTTCTATGCAGTACTGATGTGAATTCTGAGGAGGAATTCAGAAAAAAATTCCATTTATAATAGTGACTAAAACAATCAAATATTTATGAATAAACTTAACCAAGGATATAGTGAACCTGTTTTTAGAAAACTACAAAACATTGCTAAAAGTAACCAAAGAAGACTTAAATAAATGGAAGGACCTTCCGTGTTCATGGATTAGAAGGCTAAATATTGTTAAGATGTCAATTCTACCCAAACTGATTTACAGATTCAATGCAATCCCAATAAATATCCCAACAGCCTTTTTTCCCAGAAATAAAAAAACAAATAATCAAATTTATTTGGAAGGGTAAGGGGCCCCGAATAGCAAAAAAATGTCATAAAAAGAAGAATGAAGTTGGAGGACTCTCACTTCCTGACTTGAAAGCATATTACTTAGCTATAGTGGTAAAACAAACAAACAAAAAAAAAACAGCATGGTACTGGCATGAGGACAGAGAGATTGTCCAATAGAACCAAAATGAGAACTCAAAAATTGACCCTCACATCTATAGTCAAGTGATTTTTGACAAGGCTATTAAGCCCACACAGGTGGGCCAGAACAGTGTATTCAAGAAATGGTGCTGGGAGAACTGGATGGCCATACCCAAAAGAAAGAAAAAAGACCCCTATCTCATACCTTATACAAAAATTAACACAAAAAGGATCAAGGACCTAAATAAAAACAAAATACATAAAACTTTGTGATGGTTAGGCTAATGTGTCAACTCGG
The DNA here is from genome assembly GCA_004027955.1 of Chaetophractus vellerosus. Classification (NCBI taxonomy): domain Eukaryota; kingdom Metazoa; phylum Chordata; class Mammalia; order Cingulata; family Chlamyphoridae; genus Chaetophractus; species Chaetophractus vellerosus. Next base: position 9,230 of record PVKH010023954.1, read on the forward strand.
CCAGGTAATTGTGTCCAGATATTAGGTCCGGCAAGTACTGGGCTAATTGTAATACAAGAGCATTTATGGACTTCGATCACCAGTGAGTTTACCGCATGGATGGCTGATTACATCTGCATCAATCAGGGAAATTGGATCAAAATGGGTGACGCTTTTATCCAATCAGTTGACTACCTTAAAAGGAGAAGTGATTTCAATATTCAGAGAGAATTTCCCAGCTCGTCTTTGGGCAGCCAATTTCTCCCAGAAACTCATCAAGGACCTTTCATCAGTCTTTCATCGGATCCCCTGGCTTGCAGCCTGCCTGCGGAACCTGGACTTGTGCATCCCCACGCTCACGTGAGAGATTCTTATAAATTCTTATATTATTGACAGATATCTCCTGTTGATTCTGTTTCCCGAGAGAACCCTGACTAATACAAACTTCTAGAAGAAAATGTGGGAAAACTACTTCAAGATCTTGTGGTAGGCATTTGTTCCTTAAATCTTACACCCAAAGCATGAGCAATGAAAGAAAAAATAGGCAAATGGGACCTCTTCAAAATTCAACACTTTTGTGCCTCAAAGGAATTTGTCAAAAGGGTGAGAAGGCAGTCAGCTCAATGGGAGAAAATATTTGGCAATCACATATCTGAGAAGGGTTTAATATCCATGATATACAATGAGATCATACAACTCAACAAGAAAAAGATAAACTATCCTATTAAAAATTGGGCAAAAGATTTGAAAAAGACCACTGTCCAAAGAAGAATTATAAATGGTGAAGCAACACATGAAAAAATGCTCAACATCAGTAGCAATTAGGGAAATGCAATTCAAAACTACAACGAGATATTGTTTCACACCTATTAGACTCTCTGCTATTAAGAAGTCGGAAAAGTGTAAATGTTGGAGAGGATGTGGAGAGATAGGAATGCTTATTCACTGTTGTTCAGAATGTAGAATGGTACAGCCACTGTGGAAGATCTTGGGAGTTTCTAAGGAAGTTGGATATAGACTTGCCATGGGACCCAGCAATACCATTGCTAGGTTATTCCCAGAAATACTGAGAGCAGTGACACCAATAGACATCTGCACACCGATGCTCAAAGTAGCATTATTCACAATAGCCAAAACTTGGAAACAACCCAAATGTCCATCAACTGATGAATGGAAAAACAAATTGTGGAGTATACACATGATAGAATATTATGCAGTGGTAAGAAGAAATGAAGTCATGAAACATGACAACATGGATGATCCTGGAGGACATTATGTTGAGTGAAGCAAGCCAGACACAAAAGGACAAATGTATGACAAATGTATGATTGCCCTATTATGAACTAAATATATTATGTGAAATATAAATGTATTATGTGAAATATGAATATGGATAAAATTGCATATATAACACCATTTTTCTTTGAAGGTGAACAAATGTAGGCTAATACTGCAAAATGTCAGTATCAGATTAAAAAAAACACACAAAACAGTATACTAAATGAAGGAGACCAGACACAGAGTATTACATAAGGTATGATTCCATTTATATAAAATATAAATACAAATCAATTTATAAAGATGAAATTAGATTAGTGGTTATGTAGGGCTGAGGCAGGAATGCTAAGTGGTTTGCAGTCTTTCTTTTTGGAGTAATGAAATCGTTCTAAAATTTTTGAGATTATGAATGCACAACATTGTGATTATACTAAAAGCCATTTATTATATACTTTGGATAGATCATACGGTATGTGAATATATCTCAATAAAACCTCTTAATAAACAAATAGATAATTGTGTAAGAATAGCCAGAAATAACAACTATGTACAGTAGGGGAAACAGAAGTGAGGAATTTTCTTATTTGTTTGTTTATCTGGTTTTTGTTCATTGTTATTCTTACTGAAATAATGAAAATGTTTTAATAATGATTGAAGTGATGAACGCAAAACTATGTGATCATAGTATTGATATGTACACTTTGGATAAATTGTATGCTTTATTAATATGTATCAACAAGTTGATTTATTGAAAAAAATGATTTGGGCCTTACCCTTACCGAATTTGTAGTTAGGTGTGGAAGACAGACACACAGAATAACCATTAAAAGGCTAAATCGCAGTAAATGTTCAAATAAAAGATGAAACAGGAGTCGTGGGAGTATGTGGGAGAAGGAGATGTATTCCAGTTGGGGAAATATAGGAGCTTTTCTTGCAGGAAGCATGTTTGAGTTCATTCTTTAAGAATGAGGGTTGAGGAAGGTATGAGAACTTAAGTAAAGACCCAGCAGCTAAAGAATGCATAGCATTTTCAGAGAATGCCACGTAGAGCATGGTGGCTGGAAGGTAGTTACAGGTTGGAAATGTATGGCTTATATGTATGGAAAATAAAATAGAAATAAACTTGGAGATAACTGTTGAAGTTACTGCTTGGCAGCCTGAGAAATTTACATTTTACTTGGCAGCATGACACTGATACTAGGAAGGGTCGTGATTATGAATATGTGTTAGGCCACTCTGGCAGCAGATTTGTTTTGGAATCAGAGGAAGCTGGTAGCAAGGGGACTAGTTAGAAAATGGTTGCTATAATTCAGGTCCATGGGAACAAAGCAACAGTAGTCAGAGGGTAGTGAAGAGACAGAAGGAAGGAACAGATGGCAGGGACATTTAGGAGGCAGATAACAGCAGGACTTGGCCTCTTCACAAAATGTGGAGATTGCCAAAGAAGTAAAAGGGGAAGGTTTTATGTAAGGCATTTATCCTGGGAGACAGAAAGCTTGGTGATGACATTTGTGAAGAAGGGGAGTTCAATTGTTGGATAAGTGATGACTTTGGTCTGGGTTTGCAGTAGAACAAGTAGGGCAGCGAGCATTTTCCTGATCTTGGGCAGCTTCAAACTCACTGGGTCACAATTTCCTCATCTATAAAATAGGCATCATAATTCATGTTGTGATTATCTCACTGGATTGCTAGGATCAGGCAAGGACATGAGTGTGGCTGTATATTCTAAACTGTCAATTCCATTCACAAGTGATGGAGCAATAAAGCCGTTCAAATCCCCTACTCTGATCACAGAGACAACTCTAAGCAGGAGGCCAGGAGCTTTGCTCACAGAAAACACTCTGACCTGGAAGGAGACCAGCTTTTCTTCTCAAGAAAACATTCTCTAAAATTCCTACTTTCATATCCAACCTAGCAGTCTCTGATTTTTCACTGCCAAGGTGTTCTGGATTGAATCAACTGCATTTAGGGTTTTGAATAAAAGGTTTTCAAAATGAAAAAGGAGAACAACAGCTATTGTTATGGATCTCTGAAAGGTCTCCATTTCCTGCAGTTGTCTCCCAGGTCCTATTTACCTTCATGGAACAGCTTAGGGATACGAACGTGGCCAAGCACCTGAAGGGGTCTGGAACATGAAGACAAATTAACTTTAGCAATACAGAATGCTACAAAACTTTCCCTGATATCAAACGGTGGAGGGGAGTTGGTGTGTCTACCCATTTATGTGTCAGCTGTATGTGTCTTCTTAGAGTTGGCAATGGTCTACCGTGACGAGAATCTCTGCTTGGATTGCCAGAAATGCCTGGATTGATAAGAGAATAAGGGAGAGCTGTCCTGAGAGGATGTAATTATGGCACCTGCTTCTCTCCTCTGCTGGAAATGGGCAGCTGATGGAGAAAGAGGCATCTGGAGAGATGCTACCCCACCGGCATGTGATTAGGGCACAGAGGCTTTTCAATTTACAGAAAATTTAATCATAATACTATACACATGGCATTTCCTTCAGCCAGTTTTTCTGTTTTGTTTAGTTTTTATTTACTTATTCAGCCCTTTTATTTGCTTGGTGATTTATACCTGGGCTTTGATCTAGAAGGAATTAAGGCAGCTTTAAAACTGGTATTAAAGGGAAAAGTAAATAACTGAGGAAATTGGAGCAAAGGGAAAATAAGAGAAAGCACATAATAAAACTGATAAGAGCATAAAGAAAAAGAAACCCCCAAATACTCTCACAAGGATTGCCACCTAATTCACCCAATTCTAGCTTGCAAGGGTTGCTACCTAAAGATGAACTCATCACAGTGTCCTGAGCACTCAGGTGGCACAGAGCTATATCTAGGGGTAAGACTCAACACAAACTGCCTATACAGGTGCTCAAAAAGGCAACGTCTTAGCCTACAGTGGAGAACAACGTCTACCCCTTCATCGTAGATTTTACAGAAAGTTACATCTGATTGTCTTTATGAGAACATTCCCAAGATTGAAGGGCCACAGTTCAATATGTATAAAGAGTAGGTTTGGGGCCGGCTGTATAGCCCAGTGGATAGGACACCGGTACATCACATGGGAGGCCCTGGGTTCAGTTCCCGGGGACCTCTCCGAGTGGGCAGACCGCCTGAGAAGGCAAAGCTGCCATGGGTGGGGCAGAGCCGCCGTGGGCAGGGCAAAAAAGCCACCACAAGCAGGGCAAAGCCGCCACGGGCAGGGCAAAAGCTGCCATGGGCAGGGCGAGCCGCCTGCGAACGGAGCAAAGCTGCCTGC
>PVKH010023955.1:0-13736 GCA_004027955.1 Chaetophractus vellerosus
TAAGAAGATTCTATTCACAAATCAATATCTGCCTTAATAGATATAAATCTATGCAAGGTCCTATTTAAAAATGAGTTCACACTCAAAGGTACCTGGATTAAGATTAAGAACATATCTTGTTGGGGTACATAACTCAATCTATCACAGTAAATAATAGAATAATTATTTTTTCATGACTGGTTTTTAAAAGAGTTATGTTTTTATTAGAGAAAGCAATATTGTGCAAAAATGATGATTATATAGTTTTTCAGTTCAATATACTCTTTTGATGTCTAAGATTTTGTGTCATGAAGACATAGTTTTATTGATGGTAAATTATCCACTTTGGAGCAAATTATCTGGGAGAAAATTATATAGTTTCTGAAGTGATACTCACTAATAAGCTATGACAAATATTCTTGTTTTTATATAATATATTAGCTTAATAGTATGATGTATATGTTTTGTTTTCTGGTCTTTGTAAATTTGAAGTGTCTTATATTGAAATGTGTGAGGCACATTTTGAAAGAGCAACACAAAACCAGATGTTAAAGAAAAATTGGATGGCCTAAAATTTCTACTGTACATAGTAAGATGACAATACTTAGCATAATAATTTATTCTACTCTTAAGACATACTTGTATATAAATGACTGCTAGGTATCCTATCTAGATTAATAACTTATTTCCATGATTTTAAATGAGATAGAATATTTTTGGCATGCTTTCTTCTGTTGTATTAAATGTATTAAAAAAAAAGAAAATGTGAGGAAAAGCATAGATATTTTAATATTTATAAGCCAGCATGTATATTTTTTACTTAGTTCTGTTAGCTGTTTTCTTTTCACAGTTAGCAGAAGGGTAATTATGACAGTTGATAATGCCAGCTGCTTAAAAAAATAACAGTACTTGTCAAAGTGCAAAATTGTTGCAATCATTTCACAATTTGACAGTGATAATAGATAACATCAAACTACAAAGATAGCTATTATCAAAGCTGAGAAAATTGTAGTTTTCTATCTATTATTTCTTATTTGGTAATCAAATTCTATTTCAATGTTGCAAAAAGGCGTTTTTATCCTAAGATTATCCAAAGAGATTTATGTTCAATAGGAGTCAAATGTTTACAACTACCATCTTAGGTTAATCTCTTGTAGCACTAAGTGTCACATATTTTAAGATAATTATAAACAATAGACATTTAAGACTGAAAGTAACAGACTTATACTAGAGAATCAGTTTAGCTTAACAGTAATTTTCATCAAAATCTTATTGATGTATATGTTCTAATGTACTGAAGTGATGAAGTAATTATCATTTAGATTATTATATATAATCAACCATACTACTTGTAAAGATTCTTCTATTAAATTAATATTCCTGAAAAAAAATATTCCACATCATTGATACTTGCTATGACTATGTATTGTTTCTCTTCAAATGTTTATTAGTTACTCAAAGAAAATGTTGTCTGGTAATTATGGGCTCTTCAATCCCGATTTCCATTACCTCCCGCTAAAAACATTTCTGGAACTCATGTTAAACAATAATATTTACAAATATTTTCAAATATACATGACAAAGTTCATCATCATGAATTTAGAAATACAGTAGTGTAAGTAAATGTTATGATGAAAGATGCAATTACAAAATAAATAGGTGTGGATCCATGCATGGCTTACAAAAGAGTCTTAGTTTCCTAGCTGCTAGAATAAATACCTACACTGGGCTGGCTTAAAAACAGGAATTTATTGGCTCATGGTTTCAGAGACTACGAGGCTTGCTTCCTCCCGGCATCGGCATATTCTGGCTGGCCAGAAATCTTTGGGGTTTGTTGGCTTTTCCATCATATGGCAATGCACCTGGTGGTATCTTCTTGTTTCTCTTCCAGGTTCTATTGACTTCCAGCTTCTAGCTACCTCCCATGGCTCCGACTTCTGTGCCCAATTTCCGTTGCTAATAAGGTCTTCAGTCATCTTGGATTAAGTCTTATCCTCATTCAGTTTGGACACATATTGACTAACAACATCTTCAAAGGTCTTATTTACAAATAATTTCACACCCACAGGACCAGGGGTTGGGAAATGAACATGACTTTTGTGGGGGATATGATTCAGTTCCTCAACATAAAACCTTTTCATTGCTTAACAGATGTACAACCATACATCATTTCTTAGTTTTTCAGGATAAGACACTTAAAAAATAAATTATATGCCAATGAATTTCTTTGCTAAGTGATTTTTAACCTCATGTATCAAAATCTCATTTTCATCTCAAATTGAACAGTATTCCAGGGACAAATTTGGTGTTCAAAACTGAATATGTATTATTATAATGATAACCGAACACTTTCTACAATAACTGAGTTGCCACTAAGTTTTTAAATGTATAAGCTTATCCAGGATTCTGTGTAAATGAGATAATGTTAATTGTTAATGTTTGCATATTAAAATAATATTCTTTTGTGTGTCATTTGATAAAAACAAAAGGTATAGTTCTTAAACATTTTTGGAATAAGATTTGTAAACATTATTTTAAAAATCTAGTAGTTAAATAAGTTGCAATCCTTAGCAAAATATTTTTTTTGTTGAAAGTATCTTTACCTAACAGCAAATATTTTAATGTTTGGTCATTTTAAAAACAATAGAAAATGCTCTCATCCATGCAAAGGAATTTGATTTGGATTAACCTTTCTATATTCTTGAATATTTTCATAGAATATATATAGAGCTCCCGTACAGTAAAAAAAATGATGCAAATCATTTTGGTGCAGAAATCATAAATCCACTTTATCCAAATCATAAGTTCTTTTATGTGTCATAAGGAAGGTTTATCTTTAGGGAAAACAATGAAGAGTCCCTTATCATCCAAGTTGACTTAAAGTCTCCTCTTTCATTTCTGATTTTCTATTTTCTGTCTTTTCCTTCATCAATCTAGATAAAGATTTGTCAATTTTGTTGATCTTGTCAAACAACCAAATCGCAGTTTCACTACTGAAATGGCTGTTTAGTTTATTTTGCAATCTATTCTTTATTTTTCCTTACTTTTTCTTGTTTGGATATAATTTGCTCTTCATTTTGTAGTTTTTTTAATATGGAAGGTAAGGTCATTTACTTGAAATCTTTCTTATTTTTCTAATATAAGGTTTTTGAAAGCTGTATATAAATCCTGTAAAATGTGGTATTCTCTGCTTTCATTTTCATTCAGCCCAAAATGTCTTCTGATATATATTTTTTTCTTCTTTGACTCATTGGTTATTTTAGGGGTGTGTTTTTAATCCACGTATTTGTGAATTTCCTTTTTTTTCTGTTCAAGTTTTCTAATCTAATACCTTTTTGGGCAGAGAACAAACTCTGTATGAATTTCAATTATTTTAAATTTATGACCTAGCATATGGTCTATACTGGAGAATGTTTTAGGTGAGTTTGTGAAAAATGTCTATTCTGCTGTTGTTGGGTTCTATAGATGTCAGTGCAGTCTTCTTGGTTGATCATGTTGTTCAAGGGTTCTAATTCCTTGTTGATTTTATTTCTACTTGTTCTATCCCTTATTGAAAGTAGAGTATTGATATATGCAGTATCGTTATTGAATTGTCTATTTCTCCTTTCATTTTTCTCAGTTTTTTCTTCATATATTTTGGCTCTGTTTTTAGATGCATATTTGTTTATAATTGTTACATCTCTTTTGGAATGACCTTTTATCATTATAAAATGTTCCTCTATATCTCTAGCAACCATTTTTGGCTTCAAAGTCTATTTTGTTTGATATTAGTGTAGCCACTCAGACTCTTATATTGTTGCTATTTTCATGGTATTTTTAAAAATCCCTTTAAATAAGACTCTTTGTATCTTTGGATTTAAAGTGTGTTTCTGGTAGATAGCATTTGTTCTGGTGGACACTGAAATTTTATCAAGTCTGGCAATCTCTTCTAGTCACATTTAATATTATTAATGATACAGTTGGAATTAAATCTGCCATTTTGTTATGTGTTTTTGGTGTATGTCATTTCTCCTTGTTCCTCTGTTCCTCTTTTATGGCCTTTATATTGAGTGAATTTTTGCTAGTGTACTATATTCATTCCTTTCTTGATTTTTAACTATATAATTCTGAGCTATTTTCTTCCTGGCTCTTCTAGGGATTATAATATGCATTTTAAATTTATCAGGGCATATTTATGTTTAAAATTCTGTTCCAGTAACATCTATAAACTTTTTTTCTAATATAGTTCCTTTGCAATTATTGTCAAATTTATTATTATTAATGTTATCAGCCCAACAACACACACTTTCTGCCTTTTGGCTTCTGATGAGAATTCAGAGATTAAATGGTTACATTGTACATGATGAGTTATGTTATTGATTGAATCATGTCTTCCACAAAGACATGTTTATATCCTAAACTCTGGTCCTGTGGATTTGAACTCATCTGTAAATAGGAACTGTGAAGATACTATTAAGATGATACCAATCTGAACCTAGTTGGGTCACAATTCAATATGACCAGAGTCTTTATAAGCAGAGGAAATTTGGACACAATCAGGGGTAGGAGACAGATAGCCGTGTGATGGAGGCAGAATTTTAGTTATGGATTGCCAGCAAGGCACCACTAAAATGCTACAGATTTAGGAGAAAGTATGGCCTGCTGCCATCTTGAGTTTGGACTTTTAGCCTCCAAAACTGTGAAGCAATAAATTCCTGTTAAGACAATCAGCTTGAGGTATTTGTTATAGCAGCCCCGGCAAACTAAGACAAGTTGCTTTCTCTTGCTGCCTTTGAGTTTGCACTTTTAGCCTCCCAAATTGTAAAGCAATAAATTACTATTGTTTAAGCCAATCAGGCTGAGGTATTTGTTATAGCAGACCTGGCAAAATACAACAAGTTGTTTATCTCTTACTGCTTTCAAGATGGCTTTCAACAGTTTGACTATGATGTTTCTAGATGTGGATATCTTTGTGTTTCCTCTGAACTTTGTAGTTCATTGAACTTCTTGGACTTTTAGATTAATGTTTTCCATGATATTTGGAAGTTTGGGTCATTGTATCTATGAATATATTTTCTGTGCCTTTCTCTCTCTCTCTCTCTTCTCTCCTTCTGGACTCCCAGTATCTGAATGTTTTATGTACAATGGTTTCCCAAATATCTTTGAGGCTATGTTCATTTTTCTTCATTCTTTTTCTTTCTGTTCCTCAGGCTAGATAATCTCAGTTGCCCTATCTTCAAGTGCTGATTCTTTATTCTGAATGCTTATATATGCTGATGGTTTTTTGTTATGGGTTGAATTGTGCCTTGTTCCAATATCTTCTGGTTTTAACATCCCCCTTCCCATTCCATGAATGAGATCATATTTTGAATTTGAATCTTTGAAAATGTGATGGGTTAAGATGAGGCCAAACTGAATTAGGATAGGCCTTAATCCAACAATTCTGGTATCCTTATAAGAAGAGGAAATTTGAACACAGAGACAGACGAACACAGTGGAGAACATCATGTGACAAATGAGGCAGAAATTTAAGTGCTATAATTACAAGCCAAAGAATGCCAAGGATTGCTGGGAAACACTATAAGTTAAAATACAAAGAATGAATCTCTCCTACAAGTTTCAGAGGAAGCTTGACCCTGCCAACACCTTGATTTCAGATTTCTAGTTTCCAGAACTGTAAGAAATTACATTTCTCCTGTTTCAAGCCACCAAGATTGTGATACTTTGTTATAGCAGCCCTGGGAATGTTATACAGTTCTCTCTAGTACATTGTTTTCAAGTATGTTATTGTACTTATCAATTCCAGAATTTTTCATTTAGTTCTTATTTTATATTTATATTTTTATTGATATTCTATATTTATTATACATTGCTATCATACTTTTCTTTATTTCTTAAAAAAATAGTTTTCTTTCATTTTTGGACAAATTTAAAATAGTTGCATTGACATTTTTGTCTGCTAAGTCCAATATCTGGGTCCCCTCAAAAACAGTTTCTTTTGCCTGCTTTTTTCTTGTGTATGGTTCTGATTCTCCTGTTTCTCTGCATGTCTTATAATTTTTTGGTTGAAAAATATAAGTTTTAGATATCATAGCAACACTGGATTTGATATTCCTCCTCCATCCGTCTGGCTTTGCTCTTGTTGCTGTTTTCTGTTGGTTTGCTTAGTGTCTTGCCTGGAATAATTCTGTAAAGTCTGTTTACCCTTCAGTATGCAGTCACTGATGTCATTGCTAAGTTTTTTTCTTACCTTATTTTCATTTTAAATTTTGGCTTCCTTGGTGTCACCCCTAGATCAGCATAACTTAGTAGTCAGCCAATGACTAATAAGAGTTTGTCATTACTCCTACTGAAATACAGCTTTCACACATTATTGTTGCGTATGTGTGTTGCTGGGGAATGCTTCTATAGTTCAGTGAGTTTACAAGTCTGCTGTGCATTTAGCAAAGGATTAGTACCTTTAAAGAACCCTCTCTGGTTTTTCCTAAGGAGATGCAGTCTTACATATGTATACAGCCTTCTGGACCACCAGAGAAGAGTGAAAATAACAGGTCCTGCTCTGGCTGTCTCTTTCCTTGGATGTTTTTGTTAAGTTTCTGGCAGGACTGCCATTTTATAGTCCTCTACTAGTATCATGGAGATGTTAGCCTGCCCAGATTTCTCACCAGTGTGAGCTCTATTATTCTTTCCATGCTCTTCTCCAAATAAAGTTAACCACCTAAAGCAGGGGTTCTTAATCAGTGGTCCATGGAAAGATTTAGGGGGTCCATGAGCTTGAATTGAAAAAAATCAACTTATCTTTATTTTCTCTGACCTCCAATGCTGAGTGTTATTAAACTATCTGCCACTACTTTCTGAGAAGGAGTCTGTGGTTTTCCCCTGACTAGCAAAGGGATCCATGGGACAAAAAAGGTTAAGAACCCCTGACCTAAAGCAAGGTCATATACCACTAGTTTTCATGGCCTGTCATGCTCTCCCTAGGGAGATCCTCTGCTGCATGGAACTGGAGCCATGGGGATGTGGGAACTGACAGTCTTCATGGGCTGCTTTGCATACCCAGTATAGAATTTCTGCAACATAGAGCTATGGGAGATGGGAGCAGCCCTTAGCTTCAAAGTCAAAGACTCCCGTTGTCTTTACAGAGATTCAGTAGATATTTCATAAATATTTCTTTCTACAGTGCTTAGGAAATAAATTTTTTGAGCCTTTGTTCAATTTCTTAGAATCTATACTAAGACTTTTATTTTGACTCTTAATATAAGCATCATCTCAATTCCAGGGTAATCTTTTTTACATTGTGGCACAGGGACCACATGCACCAGAATCACATGTGGGTACTTCCTAAATATCAGTTTCCCTTACCATACCTAAGACCTCCTGAATCACAATCTCTAGGGTTAGGATAATTCAGTTTGTATACTTAACAGTCTTCTTAAGTGATTCTTATACTCAGTAAAGTGTGAGAAATGGTAGAAGACCCAGCAGTTACTGAACATTCAAATACCAAAAACCATTCATCCTTTATTACCCATAATCCTAAAAATACACACACTATTATCACTCTCTGAGGTCACAAAATAATAACTCAGATAGGATAAATGTTTTGTCCCATTTTGCATAACTTTAACACGGCATAAGTGTTTTAAAATCACGTTTGCATGATTACAAATTACTTAGCCACACAATTCATAGCCATAGAAATATTCAAAGTGGAAAAGCAGGTAATTGAATGAATTACTAGATTAATTTCCCCTACAAATTGGAATCCCATATTCCCAATATACATTGTGGAATAACCAAATATATATTTGTAAATGGTTAAGTTCATGACTGTTTTCTTGTTATTAAATAATACGCAAATATAACTGCCCAGAAAAATGAGGGAAGTAAACAGTGAGTAACATTTAAAACTTGAAAGTAAAGTTGCTGCCCTACTTATTAGATGATAATATAGGCAATAAATTCAGAAGCAGTGAATTCACTATGATATGCATTACTAATATGTAGTAAAATAACAATTGACTAAAAGTTTCTATCAAGAATAGCCAGAATGTAATCTTGCTGATGTCTGTATAACTCTTGGCTAGAAAACAGAGAAAGATAATTGGATAATGGTGACTAGAGAAAGATAACCTAAATATGTTAGGCAATTGTGGTTTCTTTGTCCTATTTGGGTCATGTAACAAGATAATGGTCCTGCTACCTCACTGAATATCATAAAAAAAGTAATTGTTCATTTACTTTTCCTGAATTATGTTCCTCTGTGTATTGCTAATGTTTTATTGAGGACATAATAATAAGGGAAACTTTTGAGCTCAGAAATATTTTTGACTTATAAGAGTTATTGAAATGAAAAGTAAAAATTATAGAAATTTAATCACAATTGCAAAAATACTGACAATAGATTTTTAAGTGTTTCCTTGAATCACTACTAAACAACAACAAAAAAAGAATTCATATTTGCACTCAAATCCACCCAATAATATGAAAATTAATTTCACTTGATAGGCACTTTTAGTTCTCTTAGTAACAATTTTCCAATCTGTGCCAAATTTAACACAAACATTTTATTTACAGATTTTCCTAACTTTGCAAGTAATTGATTTTTTACTCATTGGTCTTAATACATTCAGATCCGATATTAGATCCATTACCAATTAAATACCTGTGATGTGCAACTTTATGCTGATCCATTGTAAAAATTTCCAAAAAGGATACATTAGTGTTTTATGAAATAGCCAGTCATCTCCCATTAAAATTAATGGAAATTACATGGCTAATTCCCTAAGTGCCAGAATGAAAATTGCCCCATTCTGTTAAATAGCTCTCCAAATTTCTCATTTCTTATCTGGCATGCCAACTGTTCATAAGTAGATTGTGCCACCTGTTTGAGTACATATTTAACTATATGGGAAAGAAAAAACAAAGATGATTCAATTGTTATAAGGATCCAAAGCATTTTAAAGGTGGGAACTGTATAAGTAGTAGTTAGAAAGTTATCAACTGGGGATAAATTAATATTTTGAAATTAATTTTATTTTTTTATTTATTATTTTTTTAATAAAGATTTATTTATTTTATTACATATCTCCCCTTCCCCCCCACTGTGGCGACGCGCCGAGACTGGTCACTGCGCAGGCACGGCTTTCCCCGCTTGTGGGCGGCTTCTGCTTCCATTCACGGCCGGCTTTCAGTTCGCGGGTGGCTGGCTGCGCTCCATTCGCGGGTGACCTGCCCTGCCCGTGGCGGCTTTTTTTGCCCTGTCCGTGGCAGCTTTTTGCCCTGCCCACGGCGGCTCTGGCCCGCCCATGGCGGCTTGCCATTCTCAAGGCGGTCTGCCCGCTAGGAGAGGTCCCCGGGAACCTAACCCGGGGCCTCCCATGTGGTATGCTGGCGCCCTATCCACTGGGCTATCGAGCCAGCCCCTGAAATTAATTTTAATATGAGAAACTTTCTAAGCATTACATAAGCCATAATAGTTACACTTGATCCTATTTTTAGACCAGAATCTTTGTTAATATAAGAAAGATATGAATCTTAATATGAAAAAATGACAAACTAAAACAGAAAATAGTATGATTAACATGATTAATACACTCAAAGAAATAAAAGGAAAAATGAAAAATTTGGTAGAGAACTATTACTACCCATAAGTTCCAAATTAGTATTCTAGGGGAAAAAACTTGATATCTCAGTGGATAAGTTTAACAGTAGCACTAAGAAGAAATTAGTGATGTGGCATAGAGATTAGATGTAAATATACTGATTATACAGAATGGAGAAGAAAAAGAGAAATATAGAAAAGAGAATAAGAGATATATGAAACATGGCCAAATGATTTAACATTGATATAGTTAGAATCTCAGAGAGAGGAAAGATGGAAATGGTATAAGCAAAATTGAAAAGGATGAATATTTCAAAATTGATTAAAAATCAAGCAACAGATTCAAGGTGAACTATGAAAAAAATGGCCTCTGACTACATTGGATTAAGTGTGGCATAAATCAAAACTAGAGAGAAACTGAAAAATTGAGCCTAAGGAAATATACATCCATTACCCGCAAGAAAGCAAGAATAACGCTCATGTATGACTTTGCAACACATATTATATAACCCAAATCATCATAAATTAATATCTTTAAAGCGCTAAAAGAAAAGAACTCCCAATTTAGAATTCTATAAGTAACTAAACATATGCTTTAAAAGCAACACCACACAAAACTGAGAGTTTCTCAATAGCAATCCTATACTAAAGAAAATACTGGACATGTCTGAAAATGAATTCATAGTAGTCATGGATGAAGAAATAGATGAAGAGTAAAAGATTAAGACAATATATAGGCAATTCCAAGACATACTGAATGGATAAAATAATAATAATGATAACAATAAAAATAATAATATTGTCAAATATATCACCTATAATATTCTTTAAATATTTAAAGGGGTTTAAAAATACAATAAGAATTAAAACACATAGTAATAACATATAAAATAGGTGGAGTTAAAGAGTTTTAACATTAAGGTATAAGGTGGGAAATGTTAATTTATATTTATAAGTTATTTATTTATTTTTGGACTCAAAATATGTCATTGTTGATACTCTGCTTACTGCCCCAGTGTCAGGACCCTGCTCCCTGTGCCACACTATTGGGTAGAAAGAGAGACACCTACTACCATCTCCAGGAGAGGCATCCCATGCATGGAGTGTAGTGAAGGGCACAATGCCTACCACTAAGAGCAGCAGTCTTAGGGTTTGCAGGGGTTGGCGGTCACCAGCCAAGCACGACTCACACAGGCACTGGATGGACCGATCACTAACATAGAGAAGAGACAGAGCAAGGTCAGCTTCACTTGGGCACCTCGATCCCCCATGGCCAGAAAGCCTTGATCTGTTGGCCAATACAAGGAGATATCATGTGTGCATCTCACTTGTAGCACAAAATAAAGGACATTGCTCCTTCCTTACCAGGAACAGTGGGGGTGTGCAAGGTGCCTTAAAACTTACCTACTTTGTCTGGGGATGTTTATGTGCTCAGGGCAAAGGGGGAAGGAATGCACAGACAGACCACCTAACAAGGGAATCAGCCTCATTGTCAGCCATCCGAGGCACTAGGCCAACACAGCTGGTCCAGAGCACAGGGCTTATTTGTGGGTCTCAGGGAAAAGCAGCTGGCCTCACGTGGCTTCCACAGCTGTAATCTCTAGTGTACTCTCCAACAACCTTGAGAAATCAATAAATACTATAAAAATAACAGGTAAGTGAGGAAGAAGAGAATAAAAATCATCCAACCCAGAAAAAGGCAAGGAAAGAAAAAGAAAGGCCCATAGAACAAGCAGCGCAAGCAGAAGACAAATCCAAGATACTTGATTTAAATCCAAACATATTAGTAATTACACCACAGGTTGTCTATTGTATTAAAAAAAAATAAGACCCAACTATATGTGGTAATAGGAGGCACATAAACATATTGAAAAAAAAGGTTGGAAAGAGATATATCATGGAAACACTAAAGGAAAGAAGCTAGTAAAGCTATACTAATTTCTGACCGAGTCAAATTTAAGGCAATGAGCAAAACTGGAAATGAAGAAAGTTTTTTCTTAATAATAAATGGTCAATTTACCAGGAAAAAAAAACAACCCTAAGTTTCCATTTACTTTACAATATGGGCTCAAAATATAAAACACAAAATTTGACAGAAATAAAGTCAGTTAAAATTAGTTTCACTCTCTCAGTAAGTGATAGAAAGAGCAGTCCAACAACCATTTATGTGTACGAGTATTTTAACGACATGATTTTTAAAAAATCATGTAATTGAACTCTACCATTGTACTCAACAACTACAGAATATGTATAATATACATTCCTTACAAATATGCCCATAATATTTACCAAAAATGGCCATATTCTAGGGCAGAAAATATTTTGACTAATGGGAATTTTAAAAATATGGATTATCATAACTTGTGATTACAGGTGAACTCAGAATTAGAGGAAAATTTAGACTTATGAGTATACATACTTCAAAAGGAAAAAGAGAAAACTATTGTTTGCCTTTGTGGCGTTTACATAATCCTTCGTATGGAGAGTGAAAAAATTCTATCAAATAAAATGCATGGTATTCATTGGACATTTAGAATAGCAAGTTCTTCAGCTGTTTCCCCAGGTGTTTTGTTTTTCATCTACATTGGGCAACAACCTCCTCTACAGCTATCTGCAGAAGAAGATGTTCGGATGGTGGAGCACACTGTTAGCTATGTTCACAGCCTTTTGATGGAGCATAAATGACAGATATTCCAAGATCATGCTGCATTTGATCACGTATTGCTGGAATGGCCAGCAGAGATTTCTCAACCAGGGTGCTTGCCATAAAGGCAAGAATAAGGTAAGTATCAATGTCATAATCAGAGATAACGTGAAGGCATTCAATAGATTATTTTCTCTAGGAAAAAGAGTAATTAATGTTAAAACACAAGACCCATTTCACTGAAGTTAGGAAAATAACACGTTTTCCATCAATCAATTTCCACCTTTATTGTTAAAATTAATCTTAAGTTTCTCATCTCAAATAATATTAAAGAGTTGTAATTATTAGAAACGAGGAGATAGAATTCACATTATATGCAAAAAAATATGATTTACCTTTCATACTCAAGAACCAATTGAAAATAATAAAATGCAATGTCATTAAAATGTTTTAGTAAGGTTTAATGATATATCAAAATGTTCTTCATATAATAAATGAAAAAAAGATATAAGCTATTTAGTTTTTAAGTAAATATATAACACAATATGAAATAAAAGCTTGGTATTAAAAATAAGAAGGAAAGCTAGGAAAAATTACTACTGATTTTTTGTGTATTTGTAAGCTAGGGGTGGTTTTTACTTTCCTTCATTACACACTCTGTTATTTTTCAAATTCTTTACATGCAAAATGCATTAATTCCATATAAATGATTTGTGAGAAATATTTAAAAATTAAGACTAAAATATGAAAGTTATTTCTATTTCAATGCACATGTAAATTGAGATTGTTTCCATGTATTAATTCAGTCGAAATGAAGAGTAACAGCTTGATCTCATTCTAGCTATGGGTTTGTCCTCCTTCTCCCTTTACCCTTTTCTCTTCTTCTCCCCTTCTCCCTCCTACTGGCTGCCATTATAGCTGCTGCTGCTTCCAGTTCATAAAAACCTGCCTGGGGCCTTTAGTAATGAACTCACGATTTAAAATAAAGTACGTTCTGTGGTGGTTCTTTTCTTTAGACATCCTGACAATAATGCTATCAAATCATATATTTGTTGTTTTTGTTTTCACACAACTTGACAAGTACTTTCAGAATCTTGAGCACAAAGAACCAGCATGTGTGAATTCTGCTAGATGCTTCACAAAAATACATAACCATGACAACACCAAAATTGTGACTTTACTAATATTCAAGTTAGATAATGTTTAATTTGGTAACAAGACAACATCTTTTGGAATTTTAATCTATATTTAATTGTTGTCTGATCATATAAAGTGCACCACATTTGACAATGCAACATTTACTTCATAAATTATGATTTGTTATAAAAATTTAATATGTTATACATTGATTCCTAGCAAAGGCAAAATTGCACTTGCTGCAGTATGGATGCTATATATAGAGGATGTCAAACAATTAGCATGTGTTTATTATATAAACAAACTGGCATATAAGCAAAATTGGTCTGAGTAATATGTAAGGGATACTTCCTTCACATTTCTCATTCCTTTTCAGCCATAAAGGGTATTGGC
>PVKH010023956.1:0-13737 GCA_004027955.1 Chaetophractus vellerosus
TACCTGATTAAGTAGCAAAGTATGGATATATATCTGTATGGGTTTCAAAGAATATATATATTTATATTTATATATTTCTATATAGAAATACATATCTATTTCAAATGGATTTCTAAACCAGAGAGATAGAGAGATGATGATGATAAGTAGATAAGTGCTTAGCTATTTAGGTATAGGTATAAGGATAAGTATAGGTACAGCTAGAGCTAGAGCTAGAGCTAGAGACATAGACTCTTTAAAAATGGCATGTGCTTGCTTCTTTTATGTCAGTAGTCACAACACCCAGGCTATTACAGACACATCTAAAGACTGAAATGCTTCCTCTATGGTAATAAAAAGTCCAACATGCTGTCTTGAGACCTTATCAGTTGGATTTGAGACCTTATCAATAATCATATTCAAATTTCACAAGAATTCTCTTACAGGAGGCAAAGAATTCTTACAGGTAAGGCAATCTTACTTGAGGTATTAAAAACTAATGTTAATTAAATTTTCATTTTTGTTATGCTATAGGGTTTTTTCCTTTTTAAATTGCTGGCTTTTTTTCCCAAGGATAAAATGTTTACTCACCACTAAAAATAGATATAACTATATATAACTAAAACACAGCATATGCAGTATTAGTGTCAAATGTTCTCTAAAAAGCTTTTGATTTCAGAGCTTAGTTGAGGATTTTTTTCAGCTCAAATATGTTTGTACTACATTCTGATAAATAACATTTAAATTATAAATGCTTTTTAAATAATACATGTTTTCTGGGATTATTAAATATGCATCATTAATGCAACCCAGTCTATTTAACATGACCTTTATACTACTCTGAAACTGGCTTTACTTTTTCATATTACTCTATCACTGACTTTTCATCATTAATATTAATAATAACTTTGCGAATGTTTAACAAACACCAGACACTGTACTAAGTTCCTTGCATGTGTTATCTTATTTTAATTATTATACAACCCTTATGAAGTGAAATCTATTTTTATACCCATTTTACAATAGAGAAAACCGAGACTTAAGAGTAAATAGCTGGGAGCAGATGTGGCTCAAGCAGTTGAGGCCATGCTTCTCACATAGGAAGCCTTGGGTTCATGCCCAATGACTCCTAAAAACAAAAAATTAAATTAAATTAAAAATAAAAATTTAAAAGTTAAAAAAAAAAAAAGCAAAGGAAAAGGGAGCTTAGTGCTTAGTGGTTGCGCTCTGGCTTCCCACATACAAGGTCCCGGGTTTAATCCCTGTCCCTGCCCCGGTACCTAAAAAAAACAAAAAAGAGTAAATGGCTGGCCTATAACCACACAGCTAGTAAAAGCAGAGGCTGGTTTGAACACAATGCTGCTCAACTGCTGGCCCTAAGAACTTCACCCTCCTGAGCACAGGCAGTTACACAGCGTTTCCTGTAAACAAATCCCTCTTTTGGTCATTACTTAAATCATTTTCTCTTTAAGAACTGGTTTAAAAAAAAAGATTAGAATTCTCTCTGTCATGTATTTGTATATAAAGCATGTTTTATCCCCCCTCCACCATTTTGTTCCAGCTTCCAGTGGAAAGCAACAAAATGGCTGCCAGATTCACACATTGTCCTTACACCAGTTGTGGTTCTCAGAATCATTAAATCAATGCCAATTCTGCTTTTCACCTATCTATATGTCAAATTACATGACATTTGCTTTTATATATTTTGACCAGCACATACTTCCTGAATTTATATTTAAAAACAGCTTGCAGAAATAAGGCAGAAAGGAAGTGTCTACATCAGTCAGGACCTTATAGGAAAGAAGAAGGGCTGTTCAACTGAAGTGAATAGCAGCTAATATATTAGGCCTTAATCATTTGTCAATTCTAAAAGTTTTCTGTAAAGACATATATTGTATGAAGGCTTATATATGTAATGAATCATGTTTAAAATTTTTTCACATCTGAAAGAAACATTTTTCCTGAAACAGTTTTCAGTGTTTAAATATTAATCATTTCCAAGGACATGTACTCATCATTCCTGAGTACTATGTGACATCCATAATATACTTATTTAGTTTTTGAAATATATTCTAAAGATGACAGTATGCTAAATTTTATATACTGGATAATTTTATTTCAATAGCTTATTTATTTTGTAGAGATTTTTAAACATCATACAAAATTTAAAGTTTTCTATATTTAAGAGAATAAGTAATTGTAAAAGTCCAAATATCTCTTATCTTTAAGAGATAAATATAATCAATTTAACCTTAGCATTTTCCTTCATATAACAAAGTGGTTTTTCTATGACCACAAAAAGAATTGTGCTCTCTCTATATAAATAGATGATATAAACATAGATAGATAATTGATAGCTATATGTATAGATATATAGGTGTGTATGTGTTAATATATGAAGAAGATAAGTAACTATAACTGGTGGTTTATATTGTGAGCAATATCTTATTTATCTGTAAAATCTTTACATATAAAACTAACAGGGAAAGTTGTAAAGACTGAGAAATACCACCTGATTAATACTATTCTTATAACATAGAGATTTTGAATATATGATCATTTTGCATGCCCATGCAAAAGAAAATGAGAACATGCATTTTAGTGTTGCTCTAATACCTCAAAATCTATTATGCATATTTAGTCATGAATTTATAATTAATTTCAAACTCATCATCAGGCTTTTATGCCTCTTAATTCTAGGTCCTGACATCTTGATTTCCTTCCTGTTGAAATTCTATGCTCCTATGGTAACCCAGTTCATTTGCCACCACTTCCTGCAGTCATTCAGTCCTCTTCAGCACTCCCATACTCCTTTGCTCCATCTTTTCTAAGAACTGCAATATTTGCCTGTCCTCTAGTTATATACATGTCTGTCTATCCTGACATTAAAGAGGGAATCCTTATTAACTTTAGGATAACACCATCTTTAGCATTGTTCCTGACACAAAAATTGATTTAACTAACATGAAGTATAAATTATTTTCTAAAAGATGGTCCTGATTTTAAATCAAGAAATTACTCATAGTTCCTCATACTGATAGTTGAGGAGTGGTTGAAGGAGGTCTAAATATTATTTAAAACCAACATTTCCAATTTGTAAAATTTACAAAGATATTTCTGTCATGAAGCTTTTAAGAATGCTGACCAAAATTAAACAGACAAGTAAAGTGTTGAATTCACCCCCAATATCAGTTTTACGAACAAGCTTTTTTGAAGTTCTCTAGCTCTTGAATCTTGGTTAGTATAGCAGTGTTACTCATTATCTGGCCTCTATTATTATATAAAAAACACTTTTCAAATATATATATATATCTATTCCCTGTCATGCACATTTTGGAAGTTATCTGAAAGAAAATTAACTAAACATTTTCAAAAATTAGTACAGATCGTGCTTGAAACCAGAGAACAAACTTTCACTTTTTCATATGTTCTTCCAAGTTCGTCACTCCAGTTTTACAATCCATGACCTGGAAAGCTTGCCTAATTGTCTTCACTTTTCTCTTTCTAAGGATAAATGCCAGCAAATCTTTTTAACTGGTATTTATTGGATGATTGCCGTGTGCCTGGCACTGCCGTGATTTAACCCTCAGAACAACCATGTGAGGTAGGTAATATTATTTCCCTCATTTTACAAATAGAAAACTGAGGCAGTATGAGCATGTCATTCCCCAAAGGCACCTGGTTAGTTATGGGGCAGAAAAAGGATTCGCACCCAAATCTGCCTGACTCTGGGTGTGCATGTTTAACCCCTGCTCTATGGTAACTCCCACTGTGCATGTTTCATTTGCGTAGATTATGAAAAATAACCGGTTGTCTAAACAAACATATCATTCCATACTCTCATTTTGCCATTTCACGTGTACATATCCATTTCTTCCACAATAATTTTCAAAGGTGTGTATTGATTCTGACCAAATTTGACGAAAGAAATGTACACTGAGTTCCCTTTGTTATTCAGCCCATTATCTTAAAGTTAAATATCCAAGAATAGAATCCAGGCTAGAGGAAACCTCCAAAGAGGATGGGGGACAGAGCTGCAGGAAAGTATGGGAATGCCTTGAAGGAAGTTGGCTAAAGACCAGCTCTTAGGGTCAGAGGGAACTCGAAGAGGCGGGGGTGGGCGGCATTGCCATGTCAGACTAGCAGGGAGGTTTCTGAAGTATTGTGCAAGATGCCCACATGAGGAGAGTTTGTAAAATTTGCGCACCGCAGAAGGTGCAAATCTTAATAGTTGTCCAATCTATTAGTCAACTTCAGGAATTGTTAGTTAATGCTAGGATGAGCTCAAGTTTCTTTGTCTTACATACAGAGTCTCTAGAATCTGCTATTTGAAGTGGAACATAGTTTTGGCCAAGCAGGTGTAAAAAGCATTTTTCCTCTACCTCTGAAAGAAAGAACAGAGGTCGGAATCAATGTTTAATAATATTATGAATATAGCACTCATTGTTGTTCAATCCAAGTATGAATCTTTTTTCGATTCTTTGTTAATTGGAACATTTTTAAAAACAATTTGTTTCATGACTTGCTATTTTTGTTGAATGTAATTATTGTCAAATCATTCATAAAAGTACTAATATCTGTTTTAAAACTGTTGTGTTGAGTCTATATAATTATTATGATGTATTTGATGTGTAAATATAAATGTGTACACACCTATTGTGTCAGAATTTGTTAATATTTCTATTAGTTATACAGATCATGCATAAGGAAGGGAATTGTATTATCCAATATAAATGAAAATAAATGATTTGGCCAATATTTCCACAGGCTAGTTACCTTAAGTAAAATATTAAACCTTATCTAAATGAGCAAATTATTTACCTTATTATTATTATAAAAAAGAATCACCCACAATGTTTTTGTAGATTATTTAAACAATTTAAGGGACTAGGCCTTAAGACTGCCAATCAAATTCATAGTCCATCTATGTTAATTTCTCTCATTTATTGTCTAAGAGACAATGAAGTAACAAATAATTTCTTCACTATGTCAAGGTGTATATAAATAATGTCTAGAGACCTTACCCATTGTAAATATTATAGGGTCTGCACTGTACTCCAGAGGATATCTTCATACTTGAATGGACCAGAGAGTACTCACTTTTTCCCAAATGTATTTTTTGTATTAGAGATAATGATACTATGCAAATTAGCAAAGCTTAATGTTCCTACCAATATTTGATGATTTTAAATCAGCCCCTGGTTAACAGATGGACCCATCACTCTGAAACATAATTGATACTCTCTTTGAAAATCTCAAACAGAAAGGCCAGTGGACATATATTCCACCTGATCCCTTGAGGAACTGTCATGTTCAGATGAGAAACTTTTCCAAACAGCAGAGTTTATTACCAAATCCTAAATTTCATTCCCATCAAAAGCAAACGTGCCATTCCCAAATTTTCCCAGTGTTCTAATTTTTCATAACCTTCTATTATATGTTCAAACCTGTGTCTTTGTGTTGTCTATTGGAATTTTTCAGATGATAAAAGACATATTTATCCTAATAACGTGCACAGTGGTAAAATAGCTGATAAAGGCCCAAGAACGTATTAAGAACACAGGGGAAGGGGGCTATGTAAGCAAAACGAGTGTGCCCTCAGACAAAGCCAATGGAGCCTGATATGCATGAAACAATTCAAACCACAAGAATTCATATGGCTGTAATAGTATTTGTGGGATGACTGTATAATATGCACACCTGTTCACAAGGAGCACAATTTCACAGACATTTAAACAGAAACAGCTTTTGCTTGCCATTGACATCAACTGTCAAGACCAAACCTGCACAGGCACAGCTCTCATCCCAGCAGTTCATTCTAACCACCGAGCATCACCCATTTCCTGAAATAAAGAGAGGCCAGTCATCTCTGGGATCTTGGGAAAGTACTAGACTCACAGAGAAAGATTGATGAGCCCTCTCATTTATACAACGAGATTCAAATCCAGGCTGAAACAACTAATGTAATGAAAGGAAAGAGACTAGTAAAGATTAATGAGTTTTAAAAACTGTACCCTCTGTTCTGAAACAAACGTGGCAGCAGAATAGTAACTGCTTCAAAAGGAATGCCTTTTTTCCTGGTTTTATCTCAGAAATTTCTAATTCCATTGTAGTTTCTACTATGATGCTTTAAGTCAAGATTTTGTTAGAGGAAAATAGATATATGAAAAAGAAATACAATAAGGAGAGAAAAAATATAGCTCTTCTACCAGGAGAAAGTCATACCTTAATATCTTGGGCCACAAACACCACTATGCAAGTAACTTCAGCTAAGATAGTTGAGGTACAGATAATAAATTCTCAAACATTTGGCAGTTTATCGAAGAGAAATACTCACAACATGAACTATATAAACTCATTCTCCAAATGAGAATATTTTAAAAGATATTGACTACAGATGTTTCAAAGTGGAATTTAAGGTCTCACTGGGTGTCCCCTACTGGTGATCACTCTATTGTAAGCTTAACTCTTTAGTGAGGTTGTTCAAATTTCTGTTTTCCCTTCTCAACTTTTCACCCAGCAAGCAGTCATTGTTACATTTCAACACTTCTTTACATCAAGCACCTAATATAAAATGGGAACAGCTGCAATTTCACTGCCCAGCCCTTTCTTCCACCCTTACAACATTTGTTCTGTTAATGTAGGTTAATTCTGCAAATAACACTTCTGTAAATTGTTCTTGCAAACTGCTACATCATTTATGTAAGGACTTCTGTGAACTTTGAAAAATTAATGCCTTTAATTTTGGTTGATGGCAACATCAGCAGAGCTCTGTAAATTGCACTTTAATGAGATTTTGCTACAGGGGATAATCTGCTACTGACAGAGGAACATCTTGAAAACATCTGTAGACCTATAATTTCTCTATGACGATTAGATCCCACCACAAGACTCCAAATACAAACCCAAAATAAAGGGGGGAAATGTAAAGTTCTAAATGAGAATACAACCTGTTCTTTAACAGCAAAAGGCCCACTATGAAAAGTTTCATGCACTGAAGATAAATCAATTTTTGGACTAATTAACATTTAGCTTTATTTAATTAAGAAAGACTATTACTGTCTCCACTGCTGTGCATCTGTATATAATGAAGCAAACAGCAGTAGGTATAAGATACCACTGAGGGATATGCCCAAGTAACCCAGCACTATAGGTGCAAAGGAACGTCTATTATTGTTAAGTAACTGACATCGAAATCTTACTTTAATGTTGTCATAAATAAAAGGAAGATTTCCACAGATGCCTTCACATATGGTTTCTTATTTGTCTCTGATGGAGACTGGGACTTGGATAAGTTGCCAAAATTAAATGATTTAAATAGGCAGCTGCATAATGGAAACTACTAAATAACACCTTTTAAGCAGTTTCTATTTATAGCAGGTCCAACTCACAGAAGGATGACAACTTTTATTTTGCCAAAGCTAACATTGCTTATTGCTCTAATAGCATTATTTCTAAAGCCCCACTGATGTGTTACCTTAACGTTTGCTCTAACTCATGTTTGTGAACAAGTCTTCTTTAGAATGGTAACTTCTATCACATCTCATTTAAAAAAAAAAAATCCTATACTTTAAAAGAAATACTGTATTAATTGCCTGTTGTAGGTATGAATAAGCAGAGAGCAATCTCAAATATTACAAAATGTTTTGTTCATCTATTATGCCGTGAAATAAATTGCTACTTGTGAGAATGTCCACCTTCAGACCGTAATTTCCTATGTCTATAACGCCAGTGAATTGGTCATATTTCATAGGAGAAATTAAGTAAAAAATGCAGAATTAAATGAGTGCATGATGAGATACAAAGAAACTGTTGCTTCTGGAAAACAAATATATCAAGCATTTATTTGGTGTTTTATTGATCCTTTGAAGGTCTAAATTGTGTGCGTATTCTAAAATATAAGTCAGGGATAAGAACAATTTAATAGATGCTCAGAATTGAATCTTAGCCTCACTGTGGAACAAATGAGGAAATCATATTATTGCTTCATTAGTAGGGCTTTTTTTTATTTTAAGACCCTAAAAATATCAAGCACCCCACGTACTTTATGATTTCTCCACTCCCAGGGCTGATCAGAGTCCAAGACAAATCACAGTTTCTGTTCTTATGCAGTACAGAAAATTTCAGTTGTAAGGAAGTGGTGGTGGGATGCAATAAGGTGGAGGTCTCAAAAGAGAAAGGTAAACGTAAAAGGATGACCATCAGGGATTTCTACCTACAAAATCTAAACAATCCAGAAAGAGTGATGCTATGTGAACTGGGAATTAGGCACAAACGCCTATTTCTTGCTTCTGCCCTTACCATAACTAGGCTGTGTGGTGTTTCTTTCTATACCCATGAGTTGGTCCCTGGGCTCACTTTGAGCTTGAACTGGGGACCATCATCATGCTTTTCTTCCTCTAAGATTTGTTTAGTGGTCCTGTACCTGCATCAAAGGGCCATCCCTACCTGCTCTGGTAAATATACCCAAGGAGTCCCTTGTGCACACCTAAAGAGCTCACTTCTTTCAAAGACTTCAAGTATAAATACATGTTTGGTATCGTGAACAACCCTTATAAGTTATACCAGGCCCAGAATGAAGGCATTTGGGAGAGTAATTCAGATAATTTGTTTCATTAAGGTACAGTGTATAAACCTCCCAGACATTCCTCCCTGTTCTTCAGCCCTAAAGAATAGCCTAGTATCATGAAATTTATTATTATCTTTTCTTCTCAGGATTGATCTTTGTCAAAATGTGACTTCTAAAGATAAGGAGTAACATCCTTTACGTTCAGTAACTAATGTTATTGCAATATGTTAGTTATTTAATACAAAGAAGCAATTTTCTTTAAAAACTCATCCCAGTGTTGTCAAGTGTTTGCTACATTCAATACAATCCTGGCTGGCTCATATACCTTACTGTCATTTTCTCCCTACAGCTGAGATCACCGGCAGGGTCAGCTTCTTATTTGAGTTTCCAAAACTAACCCTACATTTAGGCAAAGAAGCAATTAAGAAGTCCTAGGCAACCCTCAGGATGCAGCACCTTGTTTGTTAATGAAGTAAACTTTGACCAACGGACTGTTACTTGAATGTCATCTCATCCACTGCTAAGAATTAGGATCTTCTGTTTAGTATCCCTGAGCCTCAGTTTTCTCATCTACACAATGAGGATAATACTTATATCACTGGATTGTCATGAAGATTTTAAAAAGATTATGTCTGTAGAACAGAGAATCATACATGTGGAAGGGCCTCAATAAATATTAGTTCTTTTGTTAGTTCGCTTTTCTTCCTGTATCTTTCCACCCTCTCTGGCCAGTTGTTATTAATTGCTACTAGTGTCATACACCCCTCTATCCAAAATGATTCATTCAAGTGGCCAAGTATTTGCACAAAGAGTTTTCAGGACCTTGGAGAGAGCTCACAAGACTTGCCACAAAATAAATTAGTTCTGCTGTGCCTGGGATTAGTTTGTTGTACATATATTCTGAGGGCCTATATAGGTACTATATTAAGTTCACAAGAAGTAGCATAGAACAAAACAGACAAGCCTCAGAACGCGCGATGTTTATGGCCTAGTGAAGAATAAATAGAGATTAAACAATTGGACTTCCCCCTCAAAAAAAGAAACATAAGTACCAACTGGATAGGTATTCTGAAGAAAAAAGTTCAAAGCCCTAAAGGGGAATCCTTACTATTCTTGGCAACCGGGAGAACATTATCAGAAATGACTTTCCTGAAAGGTGACATTTTTGCTGAAAAATATGGAATGAATAAGCAATAACCAAGCACAGAGAATGACTGAAGAGCACTTCTGGAGCAGAATATTTTGAAGAACTTAAGAAAGGCCAGTATAGTGATGGAAGACATGTGGATCTAGAACATCAATATTTTCATTTTATCTACTCTGTTTTTCATGTACATTAATTACAATATTTAAAATATGCACTATATAAATATTTTAGATCTTTTTAAATAGTTTAAGATCTGGCCACACTGAGCCTGGGCATTTCTACATGAAGATAGATAACCCCTTCACCAGATAGACAAAGCATGAGCCCTCCAGTTTGCCACAGTCCCCATCTGGTCAGGCTCACTCATATTTGTTTTCTGCTTATCCCCTATAGTCCTGTAAGTTTTCAGTCTCTGATTTTTGTTTCTGCCTTATCCACAGATACAGCCCTTATTTTGTGCCTCAGTATGGAAAGAGGATCATTGTCTTGCTTCTTATTGTTATGCCTTGATAGCCATCCTCTCTAGAATATTTTCCAAGGCATCAGGGTTTTCATTCCACATTTTTAGCATGAGGATCTCTGATCATGAACGGCTGCTACCCATGTTGCTATGCTTCACCAAGCTTTTGGAAGAGCCTTGATAAGTTTACTTGTTCTACCAGATGTTTTCTTTGACCATCCACTCAGATACTCTTTTTTTGTCTCCTTGTGGACATGTTATTCAGTAGTAGTTCAATATTAAACCAACCACAGTCAACAGATATAGTCCCAGGTCTCAGACTCTTCCAGTCTTTTTTCATCTTTCATTCATTAGACATGGACAAGTCATTTCTCAAGTTATGTCAGAGAAATTAGTTTTGAGAAGCACTTTTTTAAAAGCAATAACGATGTAGAGAAGGGATATGTTTCTGATAAACCCTCAATTAATTGGAACTCAAACATCCAGAGTCCTCAATTTAAAAATTTCTGCATTTTACTTCTAAGAGAAGGAGGCAAATAAAAGGAGGGAAAAGTTTCAAACACAAAGAGATACCTTTCCAGAGGTGATCATAGAGTTCAGTGCAGTCTCATGAACCTTTTTACCTCCACTTCTGAACTAATTTTCGATGGGAATTAATATTCTTAATGGACATTACAAGAGGCACTACAAGATCCCAGGTCATAAAAGAAATGCACAATCATATGCAATGCATTTCTCACAAACTGAAAAAGGAACACTCCCAGCCTAGTACCTTGTGCACAGTAATGGCCTGATATTTTATGAATAGAGCCAAATGCAGATTAGCATATTTTACAAGGTTGTAGCATTAAACTTAATCACAAAATTCACTTACATAGGATGCCCCTACCATCCCTAAAGCATTAGAGATTTTGTTGGACATTGAATGGCTTCTATTGAAGATGTTAATAAGCAAGTGGATGTCACATAAATAGCATAATTTGTAGATGCTAGTTTTTTTTTTTTTTTTAAAGATTGTCCAAAAGGGACTTCCCTTCAGAGATTGGTTGAAATCACTTCCTGTTCTGGCAGCAGCTGCACCATCTCCCTTGCTGTACATCTTGTCAGCATCCTACTCACAGCCTCTTTTCCTTTTTGCTAGTGTTAATGGTCCTTTTCCTAACAGCATCCAAGGAGAGGCCCAAACCCCATCAGCATTCTGTCCCCTGGCCATTGTCATTTCAACTTGTATCACTGTAGTCTATCAGTTTGCCCAGCAATCTTGAGGTAACTGTGCATTTCAGGATTCTGCTAACATTTGTCTCTTACTACAAAGAGCTTTAGGGAAAAAATTATTCCAAATGGCATAACGGATGTTTTAGTCACTAAATTTATTGGGAGTTTAAATTAAAATAAAAATGATATGCTTTGTACGTGTTGTTTTTTTTTTTTACTTAAGCCTTTAATGCCAACTAAATAACAAAGGGGGCCATTAATGTAAAATTCAGCCTAAAGTCAATTGTATTACAAGCACTCTTAATGCTTGTACATTCTTAATGTAACAAGAAGTATGAAAGGCACTTAATTTGATACAGCTGTATGCAAATTTGCTTTAAACTGCTGAAGGTTAGAAACAGACATTATTTTAATCTTGAAAAATAAACCAGTGAATGTCTAGCATTTGGGTCTGTTAAACTCATCTACTAATGATTCCCCCATTAAACCATAATAAAGTGTTTGAAAGTTGATCCAGCCCTTTGCACATGGTAAACAAAGAGACTAGAACTACAGCAAGCTCTGCCAAAAACAAGCAAGAGGATTCTTGAATATATACATCCTCATACAGCTGTCATTCAACCCTGCTGTATTATATATTTTGAGATAATTAAACAAACATACGTGACATTTATCTAAAACTCACAAATTTGCCTTCTGGGAATGTAGCACAATGCATAGTCTGATTCAGAAAGCAATTATTCAGCTGAAGGTGAATGGGGATTTTACAGATGAAAGAATGCAATATTCACAAATAAAAATGTGGGTCAAGGTTCAAAAATTTGCTTCCTCAAATATAAGCATGATGCCACAGGGAAGTATGCAAAATAATTCTTTGCTATTATTTCCAGGCATACTACATTGTACTGTCTGTTGTTATCAAGTAGGAAGCTAAAGTACACCTGTATGCATCTATAAACAAATTGTTTATTGAATCATGAATTGCATAGGTGATTTTCTGAAATAAATTGTCAAAATCTCAATAGGAGAAAGAAAGTTAGAAATGGTCTCATAGACTGAATGGATCATTCCTTGCTGGGTGTGTTTACTGTCCTTAAGCAAAATCAATGGAGTGTTGTGAAGGTTGTTTAAATCCTCTCTACTTAAAGCTTCATAATACATTTAATTTTTTTATAAATATAAGACATATCTTGAATTTTAAACTCCAAAATAAATATGCATCAAAATCAAACATGCTACTACAATGCCCACTATTATTATGATTGTTTTATTAAAATAAAATTCAAAGAAATTTAAAAATAGTTACTTTATTAATCTTGTCAGGCTTGTTCCCATGCTTAACCCAAAAAAAACAAAAAACAAACAAACAAACAAACAAACAAACAAACAAACCCAGGTCATTTATCTTTCATAGCAATCTCCACAAAAAGAACAAGAACAGAAAAAAATGGAAGGGAAAGAAAGAGAAAAATTTTCAATTTATTCAACAAATATGTAATGATAGTCTATTATGTGTCAGGCCTTAGATGAGATCCAAGGGATACAATGATGGGAAAGACAAGATTCATATCTTCACAGATCTTTCAGTAGCATTTGAGGAGCTAGATATTGATTACATAATGACACAGCATCATGCAAAAGTTACAATTAGGATGAATGCTAAACACTTTTCTATGAAAACTTCTAATAGGAGGTTAGGTCAAGTATCCTGAAGGAGTGAAAATAGAACTAAGATTTAAAGATTAACAGGAGTGTAGGGAAACATAAAGAGAGTAAGAAGTGTTCTCAGCAAAAGCACATGTGCAAAGACCCTGTGCTGGTTTGAAGATAGCAAAGTGAAGGAACTGGAAAAAGGCCAATAAGGCATGGAAATATATTGCTAAATGAAGCTGGAGAGGAAGTTCAGAGCCACACTGCACAATGTCTTATAGGTCATGTTTAAAGTCTTTTTCTTTATCCTAAGGGTAATGGGAATCCATTGAAGACTAATTTTAAGCAGAGATTTAACATCACCTGTGATGGCTAGGCTAATGTGTCCAGCAAGCCTGGGGCTAATTGCATCTGCATCAATCAGCAAGATTGGATGAAGAATGGATGACGCTGTTATCCATTCAGTTGACTGCTTATAAAAGCAAACTGATTTCAACATTCGGAGAGAATTTCCCAGCTCGTTTGACAGCGAACTTCTCCCAGGAACTCATTGAGGACCCTTCATCAGTCTTTCATCGGAGCAAACTCATCGAGGACCCTTCATCAGTCTTTCATCGGAGCCCCTGGCTTGCAGCCTGCCAGCGGAACCTGGACTTGTGTATCCCCACGGTCACGTGAGAGACTCTTATAAAATCTTATATTTTTAACAGAGATCTC
>PVKH010023957.1:0-13739 GCA_004027955.1 Chaetophractus vellerosus
GGTTGGTGGTAATAGTCTGATGATATCTTATAATCTGTAACAAATGTTCCACCACCGTGTGGTGTGTTGGTGAAGGGGTTTTGCATGGGAATTCTACATATATGCATGATTGTTTTGTAAGTTCACAACTTTTGTACTAAAAATGTATTTTAATAGTAATAATAAACAGTGTGGGTTGAGGGGGAAATTCACCAAATGTAAGATATGGACTTGAATATTGATGATATTCTTTCATAATTTGTAACAAGTGATTCACAACAATGCAAGATGTTGGTGATTGAGTGATGTGTAGGACCACTATATGATATTATGCATGTTTGTTTTATAAGCTCACAACTTTTCCTATACACTTATTGTTTATCTGTGTTCATGTATGAATGATATACTTCAGCAAAGCTAAAAAAAAGGGACCATCACTACTGTTCCCATGCACACTAAAAAGTTAATAAAGGAATATTATGAACTAAAAAATAGAGGATTCCCAAATACACAATCCCTCTCCATCCCCACTTTCCTCCATTAATATCTTTCAAGAATGTGGTACATTTGTTGTAATTGATGAATGCATATTGAAGCATTGCTACTAAAAATGGTCTATAGTATACATTACAGTTTACACTTTGCACCAAACAATTTAATAGATTTTCAAAAAATATATAATGGCCTGTATCCATCCTTGCATTGCCATGCAGGTCATATCCAATGTCCTCCAAGTGCCCTATATTACACCTATTCTTTCTTCTCCCTCTCCTCAGAACCTCTGAGGGCCACTGCCTTTATAACAATGATACAAGTTCTTTCATTATTAGAATAATATTGTCTACTTTAGTCCATAGTTGCATTCCCCAATATTGAGGATTTGGGGATAGTAATACTCACTCTGTTTCTGATTGAGAGGAGGCATAGATCCCATGGGGCAGATGGATGGAACTATCTTGCTTGCAGTTGTTGATACTCTACTTTTGGGGGTGGGCATTGTCCATCATAATTCTTTTGCTAGTTGTTCAGGGTGAGTCCAATGAACTGTAAAGTAGGTGTTGCAAATCTGCTGAGATTCAGGACTCAATAGGCATGTGAACAGACTGAATATCTAAGTCTCTGAGACATATATTTATTGAGTATAGTGCTAATTATAGGTTCAAATAAAAGGGGCAGAAGAGCCATATCTAGGGAAGTTATAAATGAGTCTAACTCTGTAACATTGAGGAGCATATATTTCAAAGTAATGCCCACTGACAGGGTGCATAATTCCTGAGATTGTCTGCCCTGCCTGTAGTGTCTACATGTCTCTAGAGCCCTCCAGAGCCCCACTGTTTGAGTTACTGTTTACTGTGGCAGTCAATGATATCTTTCTGAAACATGCAAAACTCTAATCTCTGGAATGACCTCCTGACTCACTTTGAAATCCTTTAGCCATAAAAACTCATTTGTATTTAACTTTCCCCCTCTTTAGTCAAGGTCTTTTTTCAAATGCTTCACTAGTTGGCTCTTGGTAATAATATCTTGCTGCCAGGGAAGAGCATCCCTGGGAGTCATGTCCCATCCTGGGAGAAGGTACTGCATTTATATCCTGAATTTGGGTTAGAGACATCCCACACTTGAGCAAGAAGGAGGATTTCAGGAGATAACTCTTCGGCAATATATAATACTAGGTTAAGTTTCTATTTCACAAGAACAAGATTCATAAGCACAACCATCAATATCAAGGACCTGTCATAATGGTCTGTCCTCCTTCACCCACATATTCAGAGGATTCTTACCACTATATTGGAAAATGTAGCAGGACTTCCCAGGATGGGAATTCAAGATTCTTTTGGTTATTGTGTGGGTCTCCACCCACTGAGACAATGCTCCATGACCACTTGAACATATTCTTATGCCATAGAGGCATGCCCTAAATACACTCCTCCCCACATATCTCCCATCACTGACACTCTGCACCAGTGATACTCCCCTTCAACAGTTGTGACTATTCTGTGATCCAAAACCTCCCCCAAAACAATGCCAAAAAATAAACAAATAAAAATGAGAAAATAAAATAATAAAAAATAACAAATAAAATACAACAATAAAAATTTTAAAATTAAATTAAATTGAAAAACTTTTTCATTCTGTCTTTAACCACTGTAAGATCTGTAGGCTTTTATGTACAGTGACAATTCCTTCCATATGATCCCCCAATTCCTTATTTTTTTTACTTTATCTTTAAAGAAGCTTTAAGTTACAGAAAAGTCTCATAGAAAATCTAAGGGAGTCCTATACCCATTCCCCTCCCCACACCCACTCTCCCCCATTAACAACATCCTACATTTGTGTATTAGTCACCCAAAGGGGTACTGATGCAAAGTACCAGAAATCTGTTGGCTTTTATAAAGGGTATCTATTTGGGGGTAGAAGCTTATAATCACAAGGTCATAAAGCACAAGATACTTCCCTCACCAAAGTCTGTTGCCACATATTGCAACAGGATGGTGCCAGTCTCTGTGAGGATTCAGCTTTCTTTTTCCTCCTAAGGCTCCATGGTCCCAGCTTCTTCCATTATCAGCTGTTAGGTTAGCATAAGTCTGGTCTCTGCCCAGGCTTGTTTATTTCAGGGCTCTGGTCTCTTCAACTGCAAATAATCAGGTGAAAGTCTTGGCTCTCTCCCCAGTGATCCAGCATCAAAACTCAAATTCTCTCTTCTGCCATGTCATATTCTCTGGGAGTTCCTGCCCCAAGGGGGTGGGGACTCAAAGTCCTACTGACATGGCTGAATTAAAGCCTTAGTCAAAATTTAATCAAGTGAAAGCGAAACCTCTGAATTCAATACAATTTAATATACCCAGAGGAGCAGACCAGTTTACAAACACAATCCAATATCTATTTTTGGAATTCATAAATAGTACCAAACTGCCACATTACACCCTCTGAATTCCATAAAGACATTACAATGTCAAAAAAAAAAAAACACCTTAAATCAATAATAATGCTAAGTACAAAATAATAACACAATCATTTTAAAGAAATACAGTTTGTCTTGGGGCAAAGTCCAATCTGGCTGTAGACCACTGAAGCTTACAAAACAATTTATTCACTTCCAATATACAAAGGGCAGGCCAAGGATAAACATTTGCATTACCAAAAAGAGAAATTGGGAGGGAAACATGAGTCACAGATCCCCTACAGTTCTGTAAACCTGCAGGGCATACTTCATTAGATTTCAAAGTCTGAGAGTCAGTCTCAAAAATGATGGTTTCTCCCCTGGGGCTTCATGGAAACCCACCCTTTCTGCAGGCTCGTCCAATTACCATTTTCTTGATTCCACACTCATCAAGCATCTGGGTGGTGACTGAGCTCCAGACCTCATCCTCCAAGAGCCACACTTTACCCAATCCATGGGGTAGTGTCTTAAGCCCCCTATTAAAGTGAAGTGAAGAAAACATCTGTATTAGTCAGCCAAAGAGGTACCTTTGCAAAATATACCAATAATTGGTTGGTCTTTATAAAGGGTATTTATTTGGGGTAGAAGCTTACAGTTACCAGGCCACAAAGCATAAGTTTCTTCCCTCACCAAAGTCCACGTGTTAGAACAAGACAGCTGCCGACATCTGCCAGGGCTCAGGCCTTTGGGTTCCTCTCATGCCAGTGCTGCATTTCTCTCTGGTCTTAACACTTCTTCCACAAGGTCAGTTGTGGACTATCAGGTGAACTGCCCTCTCCAACATCAGAACTGCATCTCAAAAATCTGCTTCTCAAATCTGCTCCCTCTGTCTTTGGCCTTGCCCTTTATACTTGAGACCACATGCACAGAGGGGTGGGGCTCAATGCCCTACTGATGCAGCCCAATCAACACCCTAATCATAACCCAATCATGCCCAGATGAACAGATCAGTTTACAAGCATGATTAAATTTATATTTTTGGAATTCATAATTAGATAAAACTGTCAAACCATTACAGATGTGGAGCCCTGGGGAGAAAGCCAAGCCATTAAACTGATAATTTTCAGCTAAAAAGACCAGAGCCCTGAACAGCTGAGAAAGCCCAGAAAGAAATGAGCCCAGGGAGAGAGATTAGCCTTATGCTAGCCTACAACTGAGATCAGAAGAAGCTGGGACCATGGAGTTTTAGGAGGAAGAGGAAGGCTGAGCCCTCACAGAGACTGACAGCCACCTTGCTCCAACACATGGCAACAGACTTTGGTGATGGAAGTAAGTTACTCTTTATGGCCTTATGACTGTAAACTTTTAGCCCAAATAAATACTCTTAATAAAAGCCAACAGATTTCTGGTATTTTTCATCAGCACTCCCTTAGCTGACTAATACAGTTAAGTTAGGGTTGTTTTAAGTTATGGGTTAATGGCACAGTTGTTAATTGGGTAAATTGTATGATTGGGAGAATGGATTTAAAGATTAATGTTAGGCTTATGATTAGATTTATCATTGTTAGGGTTGATTTGTTGTTAAGGAGAGGCTTAGCAGTATGGTGGTTAGGGTTAAGTTTAGCATTCAGTTTCAGGATCACTCTAGAGTCAGGCTTAGGGTAGGGTTTGTTAAGAATTATTTTAGTGGTCAAGGTTAGGGTTTTATTAGGTTTAAGTTTAGGGTTAGGGCTCAGGATGGCATTAGGGTTAGTTTATATTGGAGTTAGGCTTAAGTTTCTTTCTGGGCCTTCTCAGTTGTTCAGGGCGCTTGTCTTTTCAGCTGCAAATTATCAGGTGAGAGGCTTGGCTCTCCCCCCAGGCCTCCAGCATCAAAACTCAAACTCCTCTGCCATGTCATTTTCTCTGTGAGTCCCTGTGGGCAGGAACTCAACATCCTACTAATGTGGCTGAATCAAAGCCTTAGTCATAATTTAATCAAGTAAAAGTGAAACATCTGAATTTAATACAATCTAATATTCCCAGAGGAACAGACCAGTTTACAAACAAAATCTAATATCTATTTTTGGAATTCATAAATAGTACCAAACTGCCACAATGTGTATGGCACATTTGTTAAAATTGATGCACAGACATTAACGCATTGGCACTAACCATGGTCAATGTTCCTAAATCTAACAACAACCATGAAACTAACCCTTCTCAACCCTGGAATAAAACTTCACCCCAAACTTAAACTTAATTGTAACCCAAAATCTAAAACCAAATTTAACTAAATTTACACCTAAAACTATTCCTAAAACAACACTAATTCTAAAATTAACAAATACTAACCCTAATCCTAACTCTAAAACTAACCATAACCTTAACAACATTGTTGTCCTAATGCTAAGTCTAAACTTTACAACAACCCTAAATCTAACCCTAGCACTTATCTTAACCTGTACAAAGACCTAAAATGAAAAATTACTAAAAATATTTACCTCACCCCAATCCTATCAAACTCTAAGCCATCCCTATACACAAACCTAAAAGCAATGCAAACCCTAACAATCCTAACAAAAATCTTAACCTTACCTCTAAACCTAACAAACAATAAGCCTAACACTAACACTAACCTTAAAAGTAAATCTAAATCTAATAGCAACCTAATAAATAAACCCAGTGCTAATAATAACAACCCTAATCCTAATATAACATTAAGCTTAACTTTAATGTGAATTCTAACAAACTGCCATGAAACTTTCTAAACCTAACTCTAACTCTAACACCTCTTGTACTTGAACTCTGACAGTAGCAGTAACAACACTACCATTATTCTAAACTTTACCTTCACATTAATCTGAAGGCTTGAGAAAACCCTAAACTCAATCCCAGCACTAACCCTGACAATACCATAAATGTAACCCTAAACCTAACATAACCATCAAACTCTCCCTAAGCAAACCCTTGCCACAACACTAACTTAAAACTTACCTCCTTACTCTAAACCTACCCATAACAACCTTAAATCTAAATTTAATGCTAATCATAAAAACAACCCTAAATTTAATCCTAACCCTAATAATAACTAACAACAAATCTTAGCCTAAGCCTAACCATAACTCTAACC
This sequence comes from Chaetophractus vellerosus, assembly GCA_004027955.1. Taxonomy (NCBI): domain Eukaryota; kingdom Metazoa; phylum Chordata; class Mammalia; order Cingulata; family Chlamyphoridae; genus Chaetophractus; species Chaetophractus vellerosus. Next base: position 5,973 of record PVKH010023957.1, read on the forward strand.
CTATCAAATACCATAAACTTAAACCTAACTCTTCCCAACTGATTTAATCCTAATTCTCACACTAACCCTAACCCTGACCACAACCCTAAATCTAATGCTAACTCCAATCCTTAACTTACAGTAATCCAAACCTAACACAAAACCTAAAAACAAATGTGACAGTTTGAAGCTATTTTATGAATCCCAAAATGAAAAAGATTATGTTTATAAATGAATCTATTCCTCTGGGTGTGATATTCTTTGATTACATTCAATTCATTTGAGAGATCTTTGATTAGATTACTTGATAAGATCGATTTAAGATTTTTGATTGGACTATATCATGAGTCATTACTCAAGTTGAGTCTCTACCCTCTTGCTGGGTCTGATATAAGTGGAGACACACAGAGAGGGACACAGAGGAAAAGGAGCTCTGTAATTTTTTATCCTTCCATGTGAGAGAGGGCTAGAAAATTGCTTAAGCACAAAGCTCCCAAGAAGCTGGAACCATTGAGAAGCTCAAGAGGAGAAGAGTCCAGCTATACACCTTAGATCCCATAACTAAACTCAGGAAGAAAGCAGAGCAGCTGAGACTGAGTGAGGAAGCCCAGTAAGAGACAAGCCCTAAGCCTGGTTGCCCACAGCTGAGCTCCAGGATATGGTAGATTCTGGAAGGGAAAGCAGAGATCAGTGGCTATCTTGATTTGCCCATGTGCCAGGACCCTGAGAAAATATCTTTGCTGATGCCTTGACCTTGACATTTCATGGCCTCAGAACTGTAAACTTTTATCCCAAATAAATCCTCTTTATAAAAACATAATCTTAACACTAACTCTTACCAACAACCTCACTCTAACACTAACCCTAATACTAACTCTATATATAACCATAGCTGTATCTCTAACCCAAAATCTAAACCTAAAACATATTTTAACAGCACCCCTACACTAACAGTAATCCTAACCCAAACACTAATCCTAACTCAAACAACACTAACCCTAACACTATAATTAACTCTTATCATATCCATAACCATAACAATCTCATTTGTAAAACTAAACTTAACCTTATCAACAAACATAACATCAAAATCTAAACCTACCTAGCCTTAAAATAGTTCTAACCCTAAACTAACTACAAAACTTAACACTAACTCAAAACCTAACTCTAAACCTAATAACCTTACCCTTATTCTTAAACTTAAAAGATACAGACTCTTATGGATGAACCTAATATTAACCCTAACACTAACCCTAATCCTAACAACCTTAATGGTAACCCAAGCTTAAAGCAAATAACAATGCTAACCCTAAATTTACCCCTAGCTATAATTCCCAAAATCCAACTCTACCTTAAGCCTAAAAACAATCTTTACTCTAACCCCAACCATAAAACAAGCTAACTCTAATCCTAAAAACACTCTAACATTAATCCTAAATCTAGCCTTAAATATCAAAACTAACTCTAACACTAACCTTACCCTAATGCTAACATGAATCCTAAATCTAAACCTAACCATAATCCTATACTGAGCAATAACATGAACCTTTCACTTAATCTCTCAATAATCTTAAACCTATCCCAACCTTATACAAAATCCTAAAATCAATCATAACCTTCCCCTAACAAAACCCTTAAACTTAACCCTAACCATAATCCTTGAAACAACCCTTTCCCTAAACCTAACTCTACCTTTAATGCTACCATAATCTAATCCTAACAACAACCTTATCATAACCTTAACCATAACCTGAAACACAATCATAATCCTAACCAAAACCCTAAACCCTAAATCATAAAAAGAATCCTAACTATAATCCAAGCTCTAAGTGGAAAAATAGACTAACCCCTAATCCTGAAAACAAAAATCACCCTAACTCTAATGCTACAAGCAACCGTAACCCTAAACATAACCCTAACTCTAACTTTGAAAATAATCATAATCTAACAGTAACCCAAAAATCAACCCTATCCTGAACTCTAAACATAAACCAAACCCTTAACCTAACAAAGACCCTAACCTTAAATATAATTCTCATCTCAACTACAAACCTAAACCTAGAAGGAATCATGAAACTAGGCAAAACCATAACCCTAAATCTAAAATTATAAACAAAAATAACCCTAACTGTAACCCATACACTGAAAACAACACTAACATTAAAATCAGTCCTAACCCTAACCTAAATCCTAAAATCCATGCCAACCATTACCTTAACTAAAACCTTAAAACTATCTCTAACCTTAGCCTTAGGAAAAAACCTAATACTAAACACATATCTATAACTAACCCTAACCTTAATACTGACAGGAACATTATCCTAACCCTAACCCTAAAACTAAAAACAACCATAATGCTTACCTTAACCCTAAATAGAATCCTAAAAACAACTCTAATCCTAACTCTAACTAAAACAGAAAAAAGATGTACTATCTTTAACCATAATCCAAATCCTAACAACCCTAATTCTAAAATCAACAAAAGCTAACTCTGAATTGGTGGTTTAAGAACTTCTAGGATGCTATTTCCCCACAAAATATTTTAACAACTATCAAAAATTGGTAGAGCCATCTTAGAAACTCCAGAAACAATTAAAGGATTAAAATAATTGAGCAAGTGTCAAATCAAGAAAACACAGTTTTAAAAACAAGAGGAGAGAGTATCTGGTTGACAAAGATGGTGGTGTGATTTGCTGCAGGGCAGCATTCCCCCTCCCTGCCCCTGGGATTTTTGAGCAACCAGAAAAAGTTGACAGAGTGATCTTCCTGAAAACAGTTAAAGTGTTACAGTAACTGGGCAAGTGCCAAGACAAGAAAACACTTTAAAAAATGGTAAGAGAACCTTATGGAGCACATTGCTGGCATCGTGTGGAAACAGCTTGACTTCCCATTGTGGGTCCTTGGCCCTGTTCCAGATGGAGAAGAGCAACCCCATGCACATACTGCAGTGCTTGTGTTAGTACCTATATATCCAGTTGTAGCATAAAAGACTGAACCAGAAAACTTATCTCTAGCTCACTGTCTCATGTCCACCTTGTCAGCAGAAGCAGCTTGTGGAAAGGTAAAACAATTAAGTTGAAGTGGTCTGGGACAAAATATTACCTACTTCAAGTCATACAATAGACCACCTGAGGAAGGGAGAAAGTCTGTTTCATAGGGAGTAGAGGGATCATTCAAATTCTTGTACATAGGAGAATTCCTAAAGCAGTGAGCTAGCAGAAGCCAATGAAAAGACAGGCTCAGTAAATATGGAGAGGACAATGGACTTCACATTTGACATGGGTTGATTTTGATAAGAAGGGTAAACTCTCAAGAAGAGCACCAGCCAACACAGAGCCAATTTTCAAGGGAGCTGCTGAGGCACAATCCCACAGGTGGGTCAGTGCCCAATCTGCTTAGAGTAGGGGATAGCTAGGTGATCAGTACAGAGAGCTAAGGTAACTTAGCCAACATTTGGATTTTTGATCTTTTATTTCTATTTCCTTTTTTTCCCTCCTTCATCCAGGTACTGACTGAGAGGTTGGCTCTGGGGCCATTGATTAGCAGGTACAAACAGCTGGAGAGGAGTAGACTAGTGAGGTTCTGGTGGCCTGAAAAGGAGGTATGTATTTTTTTTATGTTCTCTGTTTTTGTAGGATGAGCAGTTGGCCAAAACAGCCAGCCTGAGAGGATAAAGCTAGCTGGTCTTGGTGACCATAGAAGGAGACCCAGATTTGTGTTTCCTTTAGTTTTGTTTTGTTTGTTGCTTCTTATTCTTCTCTTCCTTATTTTCACTCCTTCCTCTGTTTTTCTTCTTTTCTATCATCTCTTCCCATTCCTCTTGTCTTTTATTTTTCCTTTTTCTCCCTTATTTTTTATTTATTACCATTATTATTTCATCCTCCTTTTCCCTATATTTTCTCTTTCCTTCAAGTTTTTTTCTTTCTTTTTTCTTTCTTTCACTTTTGCCTCTTCTTCTCTTCTTTCTTTCTTTCTCTCTTTTGCCTTTATTTCTTCTCCTTTCACTTATCTGGCCTTTTAAAATTTTATTTCCTTTTTTCCTGTTTCCTTTTTCACATATTTAAATTTTTATTCCTGTGTACTTTTTTCCCTCTTATTATTTATTTTGTCTGTCTTTTTTATTCTTTTCCTTCCTTGTTTTTTATTTTTCCTCTTTCATTTTTTCCTTTTCCTTTATTTCCTTTTTGTGGAACTAATTTCTTTTTTGTTGAACATGGAAGACTACAAGATACAGATTAAGTGGAACCAAGTGACAAAGAGGATTCTTGACACAAAACCAAACAAAAATAAAACCCTAGACTAAATAGAGAAACTAACCAACTGAATGAGCCCATCAATATGAGCACATGCTTAGATATAAGCAAAAGTTACAAGCCATACTAAGAACCAGGAAGCCATGGCCCAGTCTAATGAACAAACTAAAAAGTAGGAGGAGGCACACAATGTGGAACAACTTATCAAGGATGTCCAAAAAATATGCTTAATCAATTCAATGAAATGAAGGGTGAGATATAGGAAATAAAGAAGCATGGGGGAACATACAGAAGAAACTGAAAGCATACATAAAAAGATAACAGATCTTTTAGTAATGAAAGACCCAGTGAATGAAATAAAAAATACACTAAAAGCACATAACAGCAGATTTGAACAGGCAGAGGAAAGAATTAGCAACATCAAAGATAGGACATCCAAAATTGCACAGATAGTAGAATACATAGATTTTTAAAAGCAGAAAATTCAGCAAGGACTTGGGGAACTTAAGGACAACATTAAACACACAAACATACACCTTATGGGCATCCAAGAGAGAAAAGAGATGGAAAAGGGTGCAGTAAGAGTTTTTGAGGAAATAATGGCCAAAATTTTCCCAGTTCTTATGAGGGACTTAGATATACAGGTCCAGGAAGTGCAGTGTACTCCAAGCACAATAAATCCTATGAGAACTACTCCACATACTTACCAGATTGTCAAAAGCTCAAGACAAAGACAGAATCCTGAAAGCAGCAAGAGGAAAGAGATTCACCACATATAAGGGAAGCTTAATAAGATTAACTACTGATTTCTCATCTGAAACCATGAAGGTAAGAAGGCAGTGGTATGACATAGTTAAGGTGCTTAAAAAAAACCTCCCAACAAAGAATTCTGTATCCAGTAAAATTGTCATTCAAAAATTAGTAAGTGTTCCATTGATGCAGAAAGAGTTTTGACAAAATACAGCATCCTTTCTTGATAAAAGTACTTCAAAAGATAAGAATAGAAGGAAATTTTCACAATATAGTAAAGTATATTTATGAAAAATTTACAGCTAGCATTGTAATCAATGGTGAAAGATTGAAAGTGGTGGTCTGGAACAAGACAAGAATGTCCCATGTCAGGATTTTTATTCAATGTTGTGCTAGAAGTTCTAGCTAGAGCAATTAGGCTAGATAAAGAAATGAAAAACACCCAAATAGGAAAAGAAAAAGTAAAAATTTTGCTACTTACTGATGATATGATCCTATAACTAGAAAATGCTGAAAAATCCACAACAAAACTTCTAGAATTAATAGACAAGTTCAGCAACATGGTGAGATACAAGATTAATACACAAAAATCAAGAGCATTTCTATACACTTACTGAGGAGGAAATGAGGGGAAAATCGATTTATAATTGCAAATAAAATAATCAAATATTTAGGAATAACCTTAACTAAGGACTAAAAGACCTCTATTCAGAAAACTACAAAACATTGCTAAAGAAACAAAAAAAAACCTTAATAAATGGAAGGACATTCCATGTTCATGCACTGGAAGACTAAATATCGTTAAGATGTGAATTATACCCAAACTTATTTACAGAGTCAATACAATCCCAATAAAAATCCCAACAGCCCTTTTTTGCTGAAATGGAAAAGGCAGTTATCACATTTATATGGAAGGGTAAGGGGCCTGAATAACCAGAAATATGTTTAAAAAGAAGAACAAGTTGGAAGACTCTCACTTCCTAATTTTAAAGCATATTAATTAGCTACAGTGATTAAAAACATCACAGTACCAGCATAAAGACAGACACATTGACCAATGGAACTGAATTGAGAACTCAGATATAGAACCTTGCATTTATGTTCAAGTGATTTTTTAAAAGGCTTTCAAAGCCTCTCAGTGAGGCAAGAACAGTCTATTCATCCAATAGTACTAAGAGAACTGGATATCCATATCAGAAAGAAAGAGGGCCCCTATCACACACCTTATACAAAAGTTAAATCAAAATAAATCAAGGGCTTAAATATAAAAATGAAAACCATAAAACTCCAAGAATAAAATGTAGGAAAGCATCTTTAAGATCTTGTGGCAAGCTGTAATTTTTTAAACCTTACACCCAAATCATGAGCAACAAAAGAAAAATAGATAAATGGGACCTCCTCAAAATTAAATACTTCTGTACCTCAAAGGACTTTGGCAAAAGGGTGAAAAAGAAGTTTACCCAATGGGATAAAATATTTGGAAATTACATATCCAATAAGGGTTTAATATTCATGATATACAAAGAAATCATACATCCCAACAATAAAAAGACAAATTAACCAATTAAAAAATGAGTAGATGGATTTTCATTGATTTACAATAAAAATTAGATCTGAAGCTCAGGACAAAACTTCAGTGGTAAAACTGAGCAGCATATAATATCAAATTCTAAATTCTGTATAATTTATTGCAAATCATATTGTGTTTGTGTTTTATGTGTGTTTAAATAAATATATTAAATACACATGTGCATACATACACACATATACAATAGGTCTAAGACTGACTGACTTGATTTAAAGTGGTTGTATCTGCATGGAAAATATGGTTCAAACATGGTTAGTGTTTTGGTCAGCCACAGATGTGCCTTTTGAAATACACCAAAGATTGGTCGGTCTTTATAAAGGGTATTTATTTGGGTTAGAAGCTTACAGTTACCAGGCCACAAAGCATAAATTTCTTCCCATACCAAAGTCCATGTGTTGGAGCAAGATGGCTGCCGATGTCTCCAGGGTTCAGGCTTCCAGGTTCCTCTGTTCCCGGGGCTGCATTTCTCTCCGGGCTTAGCTTTTGTTTCCTTCACGAGTTCAGCTGTAGACCATGAGACTCTCTGTATTGCATCTCTCCACAAGGCCAGCTGTAGACTATCCTGCTATCGGCTCACTCCAACATCAGAACTGCTTCTCAAATCTGCTTCTCTCAATCTGCTTCTTCTGCTGCCTCTTGTCTAGCCTTTTATACTTGAGACCACGCCCACTGAGGGGTGGGGCTCAATGTCTCACTGACGTGGCAGTTAACGCCCTACTCATAACTTAATCATGCCCAGATGAACAGACTAGTTTACAAACATAATCTAATCTATATTTTTGGAATTCATAATTAAATCAAACTCAAACCATTACAGTTAGGAACTGAAATTTAGTTAAAGAGAGAAAAGGACTTAATGTAACAGATTCTTTTAGCTAGAAATCCTGGTATAGAGCACTCGGTATAGAGAGGGTGTGTTGGTGAGACAATCAGATAGGTAAACTGATTAAATGCTCCTAACCCTGTAATTTTCTACATGTAGCACCCTGTGCTACAGAAATAACTGTTCCTAGATTTTCATTGTAAGTGAACTGTGCAGGTTGCCCAGAAGGAAAGAACATACCAAATTATGATAAATAAACTTTTAATTTGTTTTTAAAATGGGCAAAAGACATGAGTAGAGAATTTTTCAAAGAAATACAGATGGTGAAAAACCATAAGAAAAAAATAATCAACATCACTAAAGATTAGAGAAAT